>JXCR01105942.1:0-19744 GCA_002079205.1 Phalaenopsis hybrid cultivar
ATATATATATATATATATATATATTAATTGCAGTAGATTATGTTTCAAAATGGATTGAAGTAATCGTTTTACCTCGATGTGATGCTCGGAGTGTTTCAAAATTTTTAACTAAAAACATATTTATAAGATATGAAATGCCTAGAGTAATCATTACCAATGGAGTATCTCATTTTAGAAATGCAACAATTGCAAGATTGGTAGAACAATATAATATAATGCATATAATTTCAACTTCCTATCATCCTCAGACAAGTGGTTTAACAGAAGTATATAATCATGAAATTAAGAGAATTTTGGAAAAAAATTTAAATCCTAATAAAATGGATTGGTCTGTTAGATTAGATATGATATTATGGGCATACAAGACAGCTTATAAGACACTTATAGTTATGTCCCCTTATAGATTAATTTTTGGGAAGACTTGTCACTTATCAGTAGAATTGGAGCATAAAGCTTATTGAGCTATAAATGAATTCAATTTCAAATTGATAAAAGCTGGTGAGAAAAGATTATTTTAATTTAATAAGCATGAAGAAATTAGGAATGTATCCTACGATAATGCTAGGATTATAAGTAAAGAATAAAAGATTGGCTTGATCGAAAGATAATAAAAAAATAAATTGAACATGGACATGAAGTTTTATTATACGATACAAAATTGAAATTATTTCTTGGAAAATTGAAGTCTAGGTGGAAATGACCATTCAAAGTTGTAAAAGTCTATCCCTATGGAGCTGTTAATATTGAAGATCGAGGGAGGAGTCATTAGATTTCAATTTCAATGGCATCCCACTCTAAAAATTCCGCTAGATTTGTGATTTTCATCCAGAGAAAGTTTGTCAGTTTCAATGCGCAGAAGTTGCATGATCGTGTTCTAGTAAAGAAGAGGCTAATCAAAGAAAGGGGGTTTGTGAATCAAGGATTTAATACACCAAATACTCTAGTTGAAGAGATTATTACGTAGAGTCGTTAGGAAGTACTTTGTTACACTACTGCCGTCGTAGTCGTCGCTATTGTGAAAGAGTTTTATGCAAATCTACATGGAATCAACCAAGGAATTGTCTATGTGTGAGGCAGGTTTGTGCAATTCACTCCTTCAAGAATAAACTAGATGCTTATGATTGAAAATTTGTCTATCTACCATTACGCAAATTTTACCCCTACGAGAGATAATATGAATGAACTATATTGGTACCTTTCGGATGAAGATGTAAATTATGAGGCTAGAGATGATAGAAATGTAATTTTTTCTTCATTGTTGTTAAATGTTGCTTCTAAGGCATGACAATTCTTTATTGCATCGAAATTACTGCATACTATAAAAATCAGTCAGGTAAATAAGGAGACTGCTATTTTAAATTAATTTATTCAAACCGAAAAACTTATTGATATTGGAGCCATCATTGTGAAATCGGTTTTGGGTTTAATTATTAATGGATTTGCAACCGAACTTGGACATCCTTCTACTATTTTCCTACTTTGCAGTCAATCACAAGTACCTTATGAGAGTTGGGAAAAAGTGTTTCTTCCTTGGAAGTCGATGGATCTACAAGTATTTTGCAACTGTATTGGAATGGTAGACAAAAACGATATGAATGTACTAATGGATCAAGCATCTCAGAATTTATCATCTATTCAACCTTACTTCAGTTCCAATGTAATTTTGAAAAGGATCAAGAAGATAGAAAAAGAAGTGCAGAATCTTATGCATGCAATTTGGAATATTTCTAAAATGTTGGATCACTTGGATTGGAGACTTAAAGAACATTTTGAGCATATTGGGCGTATTGAAGATGGTTTGGTACGTATGTTTGAGGAACATGCTTGGATTGGGAAGGATTCGACTTATGTGTTTCCTTATCGACCCTTTTACAACTTGTATGTGCACTACCAATCTATGGGAGATATCCATGAGGATGGAGTGAAGAAGATGTTTGAACTTAATCTATGCACGAAACGTTTTGTTTAATACTGCTTGTTTTAGTTATTTGTTGTGTTGGATTGCATTTACTTTTATTGGTAAACTATATTGATGTTTGTGTTTGGAATTTTGATGTTTTGATTTCAGTGTTATGATGTTTTAGTTTACTTTAAACACTGAAATAGATGTTTGTTGGCTTGATAGATGTTAGTTTGTAATAGCAAGGATTTTATATATATAAGTGAGTTTTGTGTTGTTTGTGAAAGATGGATGTTAGAGTAATGTTTAATTATGCTTATAACGACTCATTTGAGTTAATTAGAGGTAACGTAAAGCGGTACGGAGCATATTTTCACAGAAAATGAAATTTGGAAAAATTAAGGCTTTGGCGCATAATGCTCCAAATTGGCGCATGATACGTCGGTCTACAGAGAGTTTGCACATGATGTGCCAAATTCCAAAAAATGCCCAGATTGCCAAAAAAAACGTAAAATTACGCAGTAAAACTCCATTTTTACTACTTGGGTCATCTCTTACCTCTAAACCTTGACCTATGGCTTCACATTGAGCGCGATAGAGAAGATTTCAGAGGCTAAAAATCTTAGATTTCATCTTCTCTTGGTAAGAGCTTCACTTTAACTTAGAATTTTTTTATTTTCACCATGGATTTTTTCTACATTATGGAAAATTCGAAAGTTGTGATTTTATGAAAAAACTTGAAGAAAACTCATGGTGAAAAGTTTCTTACCAAATAATCTTACTTGGTGAGTTAGATTTTTTATTTTGTAATTTTTTGGAATTTATTTGGATTTTGGTAGAATTTCAAATGGCTCCACGATTGAAGATGGGAAAATCGGATGATTTTGATGCACGAAGATTTGTTAATTTGAAGGCGAAACACAGTTATAACACTCAAATTGAATCAAGAAGATTGATCCAGGAACGGGCATTTTAAAACCCGGGTGGCGAGATCGAGTGGTTGATTTTTGCCAGAAATTGGGAAAGATTTTGCTACTTCACAATAATGATTGTGCCAATGATTCGGGAGTATTATGTCAACTTGAGATTTACTGATGACGATCACATTCTCGTGAGAGGTAAGCAAGTTGAATTTAATGTAGAAAGGATCATTGTTTTTTATGGGCTGAGGAATGTATTTTTCGATGAATATGCTGCATTTGTGATGACCGGTTCATCACTGGATGAAGTGATTGCCTTCCCGACTGATGGAACAGGAGAATGGAGGATTAAAAATAATAAGATAGTTAACTTCTCCACTTCCATCTTGACTAGCCAGTCAAAGGTATGACATCACTTCGTTTCTGCTAGATTACTACCAACAAATCATCTAGCTGATGTAATGATGGATAATGTTGCATTGAACTATTGCATTCAGAACATGAAAGCAATAGATTTTGGTGCTCTTATAGTTCATCATGCACGGAGTATAGCTAAGAGCTCTATAGCTAGTGGTTTAGGTTACCTTGCCCTGATTTCACTCTTTGTGAGCAATCAAGAGTAGAGTCCCATAGAAATGAAGAGAGGTTGCAACTACAAAATCCTTTTGGGAAGCATATGATTCAGAGAGTTGAATCATTTGTTGAATCTAGAGGTGGAAAAAGCGATAGATCCTCTACATCAGCTGCTGGGGCATCTACTTCTTGCCCTGCATCATTAGAAAACATTATGGACCAACTCATGATTCAACAACTAGATGTAATAAAAATTCAGAATCAGATTGGAGAGATTGGAGCAAGAAATGCTTATAATGATTAGTGTCAACAGAGGAAAGTTTAACATGATCTAGCTTTTGAGGATGTTATGGTGTGGTATCTTATGGGTGAATACAATGTGGAATTTCCTACTTGCTTCAACTTCACTCCATATGCTCCTATTCATGATAAAGAAGAAGAAGAAGAAGAAGAAGAAGAGGAAGAAGATGATGATGAGGAAGGCGATGAAGATTGATATTTTCTGGAATTAATTTATTCGTTTTGTTCAGTTGTTTGTTTGTTTGTATGTTGTTTGGATTTTATTTGGTTGGCATTTGAAACTATAGTAGTAAAAACTTTTATTTTTGTGTTGTGGATTTAAATTTGTAATAGTAACAGTTGATTTTTACTTTTTCTGCATTTTTAGTATTTTCAGTTTTTGTTTATGTTTTTAAATCTCAGCAAATTTTTTAGAATATATTATGTCTCATTTAATTGTTTAAAGCCTGTTTGCATTTTTAAAGTTAGTTCCTGCAGTATACCAGAGCCCAGTTTCATAGTCAGAAATCATCTATATGTTAGTTTTTATTTTCATACATTTACTGTTTTCTTTCATGAACTGAATTTGTACTAAAATATATTTTTTTTAAAATACTTAAAAAACTTATGTTTGGGGGAAATAAAATTTTCTTTTTTAAAAAAAGTAAATTAAATTTTATTTGTTCTTAAGTAAAAATATTTTTAAAATTAATTTAACATGACATGAGATATTAAGATTAAACTTTAAATGACTATACTTAAGTTTATGAATATTATGGTAAATTTAGTTAAAAGTTTTTAATAATGAAGGTCAATTTTAAAGTTAAAGATATTTGGTATAATAAGATAATTAGTATGATAAGATAATTAGTATGATAAGATAAAACTAAGTTTTTTTATTTAAAGTAAATGAAATCGTATTTTTGAAGTATTAAGTATTTTAAAGATTATGTAAGAAGAAAAGAATTAGACTTTATGAAAATCATAAACTAATATGAATTTAAAAGGTGAAAAAAAAGAGTTTTGACTTTAAGAAGAGGATAGTGAAGTTCAAAACTATTAAAGGATATCCAGATATAGTAATCCTCACTTGAAAAAGAAAAAGAAAAGAAATGATTGAAAATATCATAAAAAAAAGGAAATGAAAAATAAGTGAGGAGAAGCTTGAGGAGATGTTTAATCAAAATTTAGCTTCACTTGAATCAATTTAAGGAAAAAAAATTATTACATTTTCTAAACTTATATTGGATTATTAGTAGCATTATTAGTACAATTTTTCTAAAGTTCTTTTTCATATGAATATTCTAAATATCCTTGATATGACAAATTGTAATTCTTGTTGAAATAAATAGAGATTCAGAAATCTTAAAATTGACTACTAAGTACTTTTAGACTTAGAATTTGAATATAAGTTATTAAAGGTTTTTCTTAAATTTTACTATTTTATTTATTAAACTAAAGTATAGAAGTTATAAGTTAGTTTCTATCCTAAGTCATATGTCTTTATGTAATAAAAGTGACACTTGAGGACAAGTAACATTTAAATTTGGGGGATTTTGATACACCAAAATAATATGTTATTTTAAGTATATATTTTATGCTTATTTTTGGTGATATTAAGCTTTAAGGAAATGTATTTTCATATTTTTATTGCAGGTATATGAATTTTAGACATTTTGAGCAAAAACAGCAAAAAGGACGAGATTTGGAGCCAAAACAGTGAAGTTTTGAATTCTGACGCATGATGCGCCAAATACACCGAAGTGGCGCCAGATGCGTCAAAAGCCAAAGTAGCACGGTCTTCAGCAAACTGACGCATAATGCGCCAGATTGGCACCAAATGCGTCATTTGACAAAGAGTTGGCGAAAGATGTGCCATATTTGGGGCGTCAGATGTGTCAGGGACGACTTTTTATGGATTAAGGTAGCACGAGACGAATTTTGCGCGAATTTTCAAAGGGACACTTATTCTAAACACTCTTTGGAGTAATTCAATGCATCTAGGCACTTTGGAATGTTCTTTTATGAAGGGATACGTCTCTTGGATCAATGGATATGTTTTTTGAATTCAAAAGAGTTAATTTTTGGACAAAATTTTGTAGGGAATTTTGAATTCTTTTTTGAGGGAGGCAGACTTTAATAAAAGAGAAGGAAGTCTAGGGCTTGAACAGAGGAAGAGAGGAGTTTTGGGCGAGAAGTGTGTGGCGTGAAGGAGAGTTAGAGAGAGAGAGAGAGAAAGTCAAGCTCTTAGAGATTTTCTTCAAGGATTATAAGAGGAGAGTGAATGCGACAGATTTCTTCTTCATTACACTTCTAAGAAATAATTGAGAGTACTTGTAAAGAGAGAAATACTTGGAGAGAACTTCTAGGAGTTTTCTTGGGAATGATTGTGAGATAAGTTGTCTTCTATTTGTTTTGTTTTGTAAACTTGTTTTTATATATGAAATCCGTGTTTTGTCGTATCATTCTCATGAATTGTGTAGTCTTACTTATCCTTCTCCCTACTTTGAGATATGATTTTGTGTAGAATTGATTTTATTTTATATGATTTTAATTGTCAATAATTTGTGATGATTTGAACTCCAATCTTCATTTACTTTTCTATTTGGCCAATTGAAATGTTAAAATGTGTTGAGAAACATATCTTCTGAAAGGGCTATGATTTCTACAAGATTGAGAGAATCACATTTGATTTCATGGGAGAGTATTTCATCCATGGAATTGGGTGCAAATAAATAGAGAAATATACTTTGTTGGATGCAGCATTGGAGATTTTAAGATAACAGATTAAAATCCACAATTTGGTCTAGTTGATTGGAAACTGATGCGGGATTGTTAGCCCTCAAGGAAGGGAGTGGTGGGAGCTGTGGAGTGGCAGCCAGTATCCTCCTATCCTAACCACAAAATTAGGGACCAAACTCTGGATTAATCAATATTCTTTATGCACTCGGAATAGGGTAAAAATTATGATAGCTCATATGTGACACAAAACAGTTTATATATATTTTTTCAAATAATTTTAATTTCTTCACAAACCATATACCCATTGTAAAAGGGAAGGATACTTTCTTAAATTTAAATTTTCCATCACAACATCTTAGTTTTAATTTTCGTAAATTTACTTTTGAAATTTTAACATTTAGTTTAGTTAATTTTGTATTTCAACTGCATTTTAATTACCATTCATTTGTTACTTAGTATTCAAATTTCACATTCTACTTTTTGTATTTTTAAAATTGTACATTACATTATAATCTTAAGAACTTATTTACAGACATTTCTAACATTTTTGTGGGATCGATATTTAGGACTCCATTAGAGTCATTTATTACTTGAGTGATACATATACTTGCGTTATTTTAAAGGGGATTTGACAGTTTAAAGATTATTAAAAGATAACACTATTTTAATAGAAGTTATTTTGTTAAGATTAATTTGCATATTTGTTATTGTATTTGTCATGTTTATTTTGTAAAATTGAAAAATATTTACAAAACTAACACACTAAATCCACCGGCATCAGTTTCCTTCTCAATTTCTAGAGTTCATATTACAAAAGAGAACAAAATTCAAACCGCTCTGATTAGACGACCTGTGGAGATTCCCACTATCAGGCAATATCTACGAACATTTATCTACCTAAATTATGTGAAAATTTACTGATCTTGGGCTCATTGGATTGGTCTTATCTAAACGCTCGATTTGAGTATAAGAAGGTTAGATTCAAAATCCATTTGACCTTCTCATTATGCTTTGAAAGCTTTCAAAAGTGCTTCAACAACTTGATTTGACTCGGATTAAACCAATCTTTGTATCGTTGTGATGATCAGTTTGACTATAATTTTGCCAGAAATAGAGGCTTAAATGTCTTTTAATCAAAATTTAAACATTTCTTATTAAAAAAAATTTGTATCGAGATTCATGTCAGCTATCGAGATTCTTACTATAAAATAGAAATTTGTTGATGACGTGTCAAGACTCTTAATAAAAAGAAGAAACAGAAGCTAAGAAGTCACAACTTACGCTTGCAGGCGAAGACATCAATAAATATGTGTGTATTTTTACGATTTGGCAAGATTTTTAAGTAGAATATATAGAATGAGCGTGAATTAATTTTGAGTATTTTAAAATTTAGCAATTATTATATTTGATATGTATTAAATTTTGGTAAATCATGTGAAACTTTCTAATAAATTATTTAAATTTTTAAATGTATTAGTTGAAAGACAGTTTAATATTACATGTTAATGCTATAGTTATTAAGTTAAATAAATTTATTTTAAATATGTAATTTGTAATTATATAAATAATAATTAAGTATTTATTCAACTGAAGATTGATATTTTCTGGAATTAATTTATTCGTTTTGTTCAGTTGTTTGTTTGTTTGTATGTTGTTTGGATTTTATTTGGTTGGCATTTGAAACTATAGTAGTAAAAACTTTTATTTTTGTGTTGTGGATTTAAATTTGTAATAGTAACAGTTGATTTTTACTTTTTCTGCATTTTTAGNATTAATTTAATAACAGTAGTTATTTATTAAATAACAACTGTCTCCTCCTCCTGCCCTAAACCGTCCCATTATCTTGGAGACCGAACGATAGCGACAGTTAGAAGGCAACGGCGGAACCAACGACGGGATCCGAAACTCCGATCTTTCTCCTTCTTACGGTCCGCTCCGACCAGAAACCAGTCTCCTTTCCTTTCGCGCTCCAGCTTCTCAAAATCCCTCAAATCCGTTCTCCAAACGGTTTTACAAAATCCTGAATTCAAGGCAAAACAGGATTTATGAACCTGTAGGATTTAAAGATGCCATTTTTGCTGTTTGGCAGGATTTAGGTCAAATCCTGCTCAAGTACTGCTACAAATAGCCCGTTAGGATTTTATCCTTCTTAAATCCTAGTTAAACCCGGGTACTAAACAGCCCTTTTATGTCTTGCTCAGAATTATAGCTAACAATGGCAGAAGATGGAGATGAAAGAAGCTTTACGAGTTTGGGTGTGTGCGACCAATTGGTCGAAGCTTGTGAGAGTTTGGGTTGGAAAACCCCATCAAAGATTCAGGTGGAGTCGATTCCTCATGCCCTTGAAGGTGCTTTTGGGACAGCATTTTAGTTGATTTTAATGATTAATTTCATATGCTCATGTTGCTTTTGTTGTTAGGATTCTTAAATTTGACAATTATCTTGTTAACTAGGATTCTTTATTGAAACCATTAATCTTTTTCTATTCAGCTTCCGAAGAACTGGTTTTGGACTTATATCGATCTCTCTTTCTGTGCCGTTTATGTTGATAATCAATTTAAGCTGTTTCTTCCTTTCTCAAAATTTTCGTTTATAGTTCTGTTAACTGGGCTACAATCTTTACTGGTTTATAGATTTAACGGTACTCATCTAGAGGTACTGAAAAAATATATTTTTAAAAACAAAAACAAAATCGATCCCAAGCAACCCCTTTATGTTTTCTTTCATTTTTGTCTCCATCTTATCTCTTCTTATTTTTGGTAAAAAAAATTTAAGCTGTGAACTGGTACGCTTAGATCTTACTGAACTTCTTTATTATGGAAAACTATGAAAGGCGGAGATGGTTTTTGGGACTTAGTAGCTTTAATATTTTGTTGGTGATACTCATTGTCTAGAATCGTTATAGCATTACATATGGTTAATTGTGTAATAACATAACAATTATTCAAGTAATTGTGCTTAATTTCTCATCCATTTCAAGTTACTTATGAGTATAAAATGACAACTTTGGCTTTTGTGCGTTGCGTCATGTTAAATTTAATCAGAAGGAGCTGAAACTTTATCTTTGCATTTTTGGCTGGCTTCCTGTTTCCTCCCAACCGCTTATCAGTCTGGTTTGGCCCTGCATTTGAAATTTTGTTTAAATATCATTTAGTGTGATACCAGAAGTTCAAAATCCTGTATTATATTGGAGGGGGTTGAATGTGGTATGAAACCTCTTCAATTATTGTTCTGCAAATTAATTCACAGCTTTTTTGTTCACAGGAAGGGATGTAATTGGACTTGCGCAAACAGGATCAGGCAAGACTGGAGCTTTTGCCCTTCCAATCATCCAAGCTCTTATTGCGAAGCCACAACCATTCTTTGCGTGTGTGCTGTCTCCAACTAGGTTGGTTTTCTTTTTTCTCTTTCATTTTACATGCTATTGATGAACTCTCATTTGGTTTTCTCTTTATTCACTTCTCTTTTTTGTTCGTCAAGAGAGTTGGCGATCCAAATTTCTCAACAATTTGAAGCATTAGGGTCTGAAATTGGTGTGAAATGCTCGGTGGTAAGCTTTTTTAAATTACATTGAGTGCTTGTACATAGATGTTTGATATTTACCAATTGCAATTTATGTTTTTTGCGATTTTTGAGCAATTTCTTAAAAGTTATATTGAGAAAATTACCATTCACTTGTTAACAGTACTCTAGTTTAATGATAGGAAAGCCTAGAAATTTGGCAAGTAGCTCACATTTTTTTGGGTGCTGGCTAATGATGATAAAAAAATTATGAGCAAGAGGGAAGCTCAATGTGCGGTGCTAACAATCAAGCTTTGGCTGGCATCCAGAAGTGGAGCTATGGTTAAAATGCTTGTAATGCTACATTTTAATTCTTGTTCCGCTTGATAAAGAGTTGGAGTTCTTTTTTCCCTAGGTCCTTGGGCTGTTAAATGTCATGTTGAGGGAGTTTCAAGTTAAAAAAATTAAAAAAAAAAATAGAAAAAAAAGAGAAAGGAAGATTGTATGAACAATAAGGCTCCTAAGCTACCTAGGATGAAAGAGAAACACCCTATTGAGTTGAAAACAAAGAGATATCCATTCTATTCATTGAAATGGAAATAAAGGTGGAGAGACTGTGGATGCATAATGGGTTGATATATTGTGAGTTTTCTATGGAAAAGGTGGAAGGCTTCTGATCACATATAGTTTTTTGAGGCCAACAAAAATAATTTTACTTTACATTTATTTTGGTTGATGGATATATAATAGTCTAATTTTGTAATCTTAGAAGTAGAAAAGTATTTTAAATACAGTTAGATTTTAGACTTTATTGTTGCGAGTTTTGTACAATTATTATCTTTTGGGTGGCTTTTTATGATAAGAATTCAGTCATTTTTTCTTTTTCAAGGGATGGCTACTGACTCCTTATTTTGTTAATGTAGTCTTGGTACATTTGTGATTATGCATAAAAGGTTTCTAAGGCATGCAAAAATAATTTTACTTGCTATTTTGCTTTAATTTTACCTGAATTTTTAATTTGATCGCTATTTTGGGAAGCTATCTTGGTGTATATGCATGAGGGCTTGAATTTTCTAGTGGGTTTTCCCCTTTAGGTTTTTAACATTATCTCATTCAATTATTAGCTTCCTTGCATAATTGATTATTTTCAAATTGGTATAATATGATTTTTTTGTATATTTATTTTAATGCAAAATTCTTCTTATTCGACTATTAAGTTATCATTTGTGCATATTTTGCATATCATCAATTTTTGTCAAAATTAATCAATATTTTTCTAAACTAGAAGTTTGTGAATTAAGAGAATTTAAAGTTGTGTGTATGATTCTCATTATTTTTTCCTAGATTTGCATTTTGAAACTCTAGGCCCAAAGGCATTTAGCATCAGTTAATTATTTTCTTTAACATCATTGAAGTTAGTGTGATTACATGATTTTCCTAGATTATTTTTAAGCATAAATGCATGATCAACATTTTCTCAAAGGATGTTTATAAATGCATGAGAGATTAATAACTCTATTGAATATTAAGAAACATGGATTCAAATATATGTGGTTTTAAGATAAGTAGTGTGTATTTAATGTTTTTAATTAAACAATAGTGAAATTAAACTTCTTAATCGTGTTTCTGGGTCAATTATTTTTTTTTGATTTCTCACTTAATAGATGATATTTATATTATTATGAAAATTCATGAAGCTTGTTCCATTAGTAATTTGTATGTTGTACATGAGACTAATCAAGGTATTTAGAGCTGAGAATTGTAACAAAAAATTTCTTGCATTAACCTTCATATTTTGGGCTTAATGTTTGGGTTTGCTGGTGGTTTGAATTTCTATGTTGTCGTGTTGTTTTTATATTGAAATATATGCGTGGAATGAATTTTGCAATCGTGCTTAAGGTGTTTCAAGAAGGTTTTTGTTTTATCTTTAGAGTGAATAATAGCTATACACCAGTCCATAATAATAATATTTTAATGAATTTTGTAATTATAGTAGGGTGCACTTGTTTTCATAAGCTTTTATCTAAATGTCTTGTTATCATTATTAATCTTTACTACTTGTTGCTTTATGAATTTGTGGCCTCTATTTCTCTTTGCGATGTGTTGAAGAGGTATTAAAGCCTAATTTGCATAACTTCTATTCAAGTTCTTTTGTCTTCTCTTTGTTCTTTTGATTTTTTTATATTTATTTGATCAACTTGTTTCATTAACGCATCTGATACTTTTTTCATACATGCGAAATGATTGAATTTTCTTACGTTGCCTTCTTACATAAAAGACATAATGTTATTATTAGAATTCAAGTTGGATGATTGAAGTGGAGGAATGCATTAGGTTTTTTGTGTGATAGAAAAGTATTGCTTAGACTTAGGGTCTGTTTGGGGCAGCTGCACCCTACAACTGTTTGAAGAAACAACTATGAAGCTGTTGTGGATGAAACTGCTGTTCAAAAAACTACGATAATTATTATAAATTCCATTTAATTTCAAAAAGTCAGACCGCAACTTTCTAACAGTAACCACGTTTCAACAGTTTGGTTGAAAAAAATAGCTTTCTATTGCATAAATTTCTATAAACAAACAATAAAATAATTTCTTAAACAGAATTGTGGCGGCGGTTTGAAAAACAAAGCAGCCATAAAACTATCCCAAATAGTCTCTTAAAGAAAAATTTTATAAGATGGTGGTGAGACCTGTATTGCTTTATGATGCAAATTGTTGGGCAGTAAAAGAGGAGCATAAAATTAAGTGTTAGATGAGAATGCTTAGGTGGATGAGGGGTTTTACACCAAGGGGTGTGTTTGGGGCGACTGGTGCTTTGTGGGGAAGTAGCTTCACAGGTGCTGTTAGGAAGCTGTTGTTGGAAAAGTTGGGGTTGGATAATTTGCAGTGCTACAACTGTTTCTGATAAAAAAATATCATTTTGCTCTTATATATCTAATTTATCTAAAAAATATAATTTTTAAAATAATTATACGTGAATAAAAAACAACTCCAACAATACAAAAAACATGTTAGGAGTCTAAATTTCTACAATACATCAATTGTGAACAATCATTTCATGCATAAAACGACATGAACCACAAAAAAACCAGCAGGGCTATAATACCGTTTGCCTTCAAGTCCAGACAATTAAGTATTCGAAATAATTTTCTATCAACAACAACATCCCTTCTTACTTGATCACTATGAGCGAACTCATCTTTAACATCAGCCCAACGAAAATATATGTAATCTTTACGTGTTTTATTTCTGAGACAACAATAAACTCTTCTTCAATAGTTGCCTTCTCTTCTTGATGTGTACTTAGAACATTGTGTATCATAGTAGGAATACATATCTCCTGAAGTACTTGATGATTTTGAATTCATCTTTCCTACTATTAGAATAATTTATGGTTTTAATTGACAAAAAAATATTAGATATTGAATCGAATAATTAAAAAATATTAGATTTCATACTAAGAAATATAGAAAGTAGACATCAACAAATCCTCAATACGAAACTCTATATAAATATTAAAAGTAGACTTCTACAAAACCTCAATACGTTTGAAGTAGTAAACTTCTACAAGAAGACACCATAAAACGATACATAAATGTAGCCGATGAGTTCATCAAAACATATGTAATATCTTCTCTTAGTTGGATAACCTCTTGAACGCCCTACTTTTTTGTTGTGTTGAAGTCGTTCATACTAAAATCTTCATCGGTCAACGAATGTCTGACTTGATGTTCGAATGCTTCCATAGGTATGCATAATGAATTTTCATCTAAGACCTTGAAATCAATAACCTCCCGAGATGGATGCCTCCTTATAAAACTAAGTAGTGTTGTCATTGCAACAATTATACTTACCTTTTTTTTTTGAAAGAATATGTCGTCATGTCTCGGAGTACGACCCACTTCTTCTTCCACACATTAAATACTCTCTTGATAATACTTCGTAATGACGAGTGTCTTTAAGTGAACAATTCATTCATCCCTCTAATCACTAGGATGCTCCGCTTAAAATCAGGAAAGCGATATCTCATGTCGGGGAAGCGTTTTAAGAAATATCGTTGTAATGGATATCCCAAATCAATGAGTTAATATTTTGTTGAATAATAAAATTATTATTTCATGTCATCAAATCAAACATTTCATATGCAGTCTTGAATGTACTAACTTGGTGGAGATATTGAAAATTTATATTCATGTTGTCAGGTTATAAATTTGAATATTTGACTATCACGAACACTCTTTTCTCATCAGGCCATCACAAATATAAAACACATATTGAAATCACAAACTACTAAGATATTCTGTGTAATAGATTCGATATATGCAATATTCTAATCATTACCAACACAGACATCGTGTGTGTCATCAATTGCTTCGATACTTGTTGTTGTAAAGTGTTACCTCAAAATTAATAGAAATATCAATACTTTGAAGAATGACATGTATCTCATATCATTATGGATTCTCTCGGTGTTTGCACAAAAGCAGTATCTATGGGTTTCACAATGTTGGTTGAAAGTTTTATCAAAGTGTTAACCTCAATTTCAAAATACCTATTAATAGTCTCTGTGAAGTGTTGGAATTGCTCAAAAGCTCATTATGTGACATAATATATAGTATGATTGTTAAAACTTTCCTGGGTGCAAAGCGGCATGATCCGTGTAAATATTAATTACTCTGCAATTCATCCTACAAATCACAAAAAAATATTCTCGACATCCGAAAGATACTATATATTATTCTTGGATGAGCTTCGAGCAGTTTGTCAACCCACTTGTCAGCCACTGATGATAATGACATACAAGGTGTTGCACAAATTTATCTGATAGTACTCATTAATAAGACATACTGTTGTGGTCAAAATTATTACTTATTTGACTACCTTTATAATTTTCTCTTCATTTTATGGTTCCAATTGCCTATTGTATGGCCGTTAGAATATATAAAAAAGAACAAGCTATGCTAGAAGTAAATATAAATGTTGAAATGACTCATAATTAAAATGCTACAACTAGGGCGAACCATAAATACTAAAATGTTATGTAAACATGACACGACATATTGTTCAGCATAAAATGTAAAGTATTACAAATCATAATTCGAAATAGTAATAAAAAAAAGTCAAACTAGCTGAAGATTGATTGTCTAAAAATATCGAAGATAAGAAATCTGTTGTTTCGTCACCAGTGTGAAGAAAATCTCCCGCTTATTTCATCCTTAAGAAGTTTTATAGTAAATAAATATTGGGGCATGTCATCAAATATCTCGGGAGTGGAGTCTAATAGCTTCACAACATTTGTCATATTGGGTATCTCTGCAGAGCTTGCGAGCACTGTATGCGATACTGGTGCAGGTCGTAACAAGCAGTGATATCTGCTCAGATTAATGTGCAACCCCGGTCTTCATTTTCCTTTTAACCTTATGGGTGGAGGTTGCAAGGCGCTTGGAATCACTTGATTTACCTTGTTCTCTCTCATGTGGTGCTTTCTCTTAAACTTCATTAGAATGAGATATTTTGGTTTATCCAAATTTTGGGTGTGGTTCTTTGTTGTAGCCCAGACAATGATGCCCATAGCCACAACACCGAGAAACATAATATCAAGTTTCTTCTCCAATTCAGGGTCTATGCCAGAAAGTCTTTTTTTTTTTTTGCATTGGTTAGGACCTACAATTGATAAAGTTGCAAGTTCAATAAAATTATAGTTCCATAAAATCACAGTTTAATAAAATACTTTCTACTTACAATTGTTGTTTTTTTTCTCTCCACTCTTTTGATGCATCCACTGTTCTTTTAACAGGTCTCAATCTAATCTAACATACCCTCTTCAACTTTTCCCACAATTTTCATTCTTTTTTCAGTTGACTTCATTTATTCTTCAACAGACTTTGGTCATACAATCTTTTTATTTTTTCATGAAAGTTTTTGGTAATGTTTTGTCAACCTTCCTTATTAATGTGGATGGTTGGTCTATTTACAATTTCTACCTCTCTCAAAAGCATAAATCACATAATATGATCGTTGTCTCCCTATCCCAAATGACCCATTTAATGTATCATGCAGTTAAAACATTTAAACGAGAAATATTACGTAGAAATTAAAAAAAAAATTATAAAAATTGGAATGAAAGTTGGAAAAAAAACAACAGTTTGAATTAGAGCTCAGTATGATCAATATATCACAAAATGCTCCATCCAGGATCACAAATTTTATCATACAGGTTTTAAGATCATGTAGTCTCCATAGTTAACAATGGGATGTGTGTTTTTAAACCATGTAGCATCTGTGACAAATAGGTGAGGACAATTATACAAGTGACAATTGGTAATCAGTGGAATTTTTTATTTTTTTTCCATCGTTGCTCTCCATAACATTTCCAAAAAATAAAGGCTTCAAAGCCGCACACTTCAAAACCATCATTACAAAGCAACAATAAAATCAGAGTCAACCCTACCAGGAACCAACATTTCAAAACTATAAGCACACCTACATCCAATAGAGACAACCAAACCATACTCATACCCACAACCATTAGGCAAGAGAGACCACCATGCTACAAAAATCAAACACATCACTACATCTTTAAGTGTTTCACAAAACATGGAAGTAACTTTACTTTCTATATATGTATAGAAGTGGTTATGCCTTGCTGCTTCACAAATGAATTTGCTGCCACAACCAAAACCACACATCTATTATTTTTAGATGTTAGATATGTACATGCATAAGAATTGCGTGATGAACATGTTAATTCCCCTTTAGATGCAAGATAAAGCCCCAATGACAATCAAATATTTCAAACGTCAAGAACCAAATCACCACTGAGAGAAAAACCGAGAAGCGACACAACCTCTTCAATTTCAAGAGACAGTGTATCAACCCACCACAACCACATAAACAAGAGTCAAAACACCATCACATAATCAAGGAAGAGTAATTGATCTTCTTGGATTAAATCTTATTAGAACATCGTCGTCAATAGTTTGACTAACTTGTTCTACATCTTGATTTATTATAGGATTAGGTTTGATAGTAGTTTGTAATTGCCATGACTCGGGGAAACTTACTTCATCTCATTTAATAGTCCTATTAGTAGCTATATTTGAAGCTAATAAATTTGTTTCTATTATTGCAAACCGGTCTATGGGTTTCATATTATATTTAATATTTGGGCATAAAATATTCATAACTTTAAAGTGAATTTTATAGATAATAGCTATTGTTTCAGATCCAGATAAGAAATCATACTCATGTAATTTGATTTGTATTTTAGCTGCTTCAAAGAGA
Source organism: Phalaenopsis hybrid cultivar (assembly GCA_002079205.1). Taxonomy (NCBI): domain Eukaryota; kingdom Viridiplantae; phylum Streptophyta; class Magnoliopsida; order Asparagales; family Orchidaceae; genus Phalaenopsis; species Phalaenopsis hybrid cultivar. The sequence continues at coordinate 17,202 of JXCR01105942.1, forward strand.
TTTGTGTCGGTAAGTGATAGACTTAGATTTGGGAAAGTATTAAAGAAAAATGGTCCATGATGGAGACTGGTTTCCATTATTATGAAAGATTGTGCCCAGTCATGACATCTGACATCTCTTAAGCAGGCTAAAATTGATGCGTTTATTTCTCTTAATATAAGAGGTCTAAATGCAATTTGAATTAAACCAATATGAATATATTTATAATTTTCAAAGTAATTATTCAAATCTTTTTGACTTAGTAGAGAAATTGTTTTTTCATTTTCGTCAATTGTAATGAATTGTTCAACAAATTTTATTGAAGATTTTTCTTTGAAATCAAACGTGCCTATTTTATAGATTACAAACTTTTCCATTTTAGGAATAGTCCATTTCTTTAATTCTTCTTCGTCTTCAGGGTATTTCTGCAGCTCAGCATTTTTACTATTATTATTTCTAGATTGTGATTTTCTCAATTTTCATGATATTTCAGTATTATTATATCGTGAAGAGGTGCTCATCAGAGACAACTAGTAAAACATCCAGTACTCTTAAATAATTTTAATATCATAATCTAACAACAACTAGACGAAAACATTATTGCGCTAAAGAGTTTTATTCCAAAATGAGCCGAGTCAACAAGAACCAGGCAAAATGCGTCCATCCCAGACATAAAATGCCCTCATGCGACGATAGCTCTTGGAATAAGCTTTTTATAGAGCAATAATATAATCAAACCAGAAGGTTCAAAACAATATATTATGTATGGCAGTCAAGGATATTGAGATGCAGAGCAACACCCGACTTTACAATACATGATATACATATCCAAACAGAATTAGGTTATCATATTTAAATTACTTATAGAAAAAGAGCTCTAGAAAAGATTTAATCAATCATGGCTTTGATGCCAAACATTGCTGGCATCAAAGAACTTCGGTTCCTTAACAGATTACAAAAGAACTATATTAATAACAAAAGAACTTACAGGATTACACCAGAATATTGCTGGCAGAAGAAGAGAACTTGTATTTTATAGTCAAAGGTGTTATCTTAAACTTCGGTTCCTTAACAATAAAATGCTTCTCCTTGAGTAGGTAAAAAAGAGAAGCACTATTATAACAACCCAAATTATTACACACACTATTACAACAACCATTACTATTACACCAACAAATACTATTCCAACAACCCATACAATCTCAACTATCATTACTATTTCAATAACTAAAATTATTACAGACACTATTAAGGAAATAATTTTATCATAAAACCAAATTATTTTTCTGAAGTGACCTCAGTGGAGAATCGCTTTATGCAGTTGTTGTTGTTGTGCTGTCACTTTGATGCGAGGTGGGTCACCAATTGCTCTCAATTTTCTTTGTCTTCAATGTCTTTCTCCACCGATATATTGTCATCTGATTTGAATATCTTCTTCATTAGTTTTTCATACAATTGTTGTAGTTTTGACACTAAATTGTATGTAATGGAAAAAAAGATTCATGTTGCTGACCCCACTCAGTGGGATAAAGGTTTTATTGTTGTTGTTGTAGTAGTCTTTGCTTTATCTGATTAGGATTTTCCCAGAGATATTTTCTCTTGATTTGATCATGGACTTCCTTCAAAGAAAATGCTTCTTTGTGTTGTACTTTTGTATTTGAAGTATTTATTTTAATTACATTGGTAATCTGAGCTATTTTATTTTCAATGATGATAGTTGACCATCATTTAATAAAAAATATTCTAAATAAATATTTATATTAATATTGTCTTGTCCATTGGACAAATTCCAAGAGTATATCCAAGGGATTTGTGCCCGACAAAAGAATAATAATTCACACATTTTGTCAGCAAGAAATTCATTTTTAATCTTATTTAGCTGAGGTGATGACCCAAGCACGGTAAAAGATGAAAGATTGCCTTTGGGAGAATCTCATTAGTGACTCCAAATTTATCCCACCATGATAAAAACCAATTTGATATTTCCTTATTAAGGATTTCAGGCATCAAAACAAAAAACCAGGAATATTTATGTTTTGGATTTATGATTAGAGAAGCGCGATTCATGGCTTGGATATAAGTTCAATAATTAAAGAAAATTATTTTTGTTTGATGAGTGATTGGATTAACCACTTCAGTTTGTTTGGTTTGAAAGGAAGTCAAAACTCATTCTTTATGATGCAGTATGCGATTGATTGTCGTTTTACTATACGTAATAGACTTATTAGGCTCATTAAAATTGTGTTGAATTTCAACACAGTTTAATGAAGTGAGTTTTGCTTCATAGGATTCTCTGTCAAGACTATTGTCTTGAGGATAGAGAATTGTGCCTCGATATCTTTCTTGAATTTTTCAAGGATAAGTGATTTCATAATCTTTTAAATTTATTTTTAGAATTCTCTTTGGAAAAATTTTCCTCAAATTTGATTATTTCTTGAATTTGTATTTGTGGAGATTTAGTTCCCGACGTGCGTGCCATTGGACATCCATACATATATTTTTGTAAATTAACATATTTATGTGGAGTCACATTAAGTTAACCCTTATCTCTCCCCCCCCCCCCG
>JXCR01105942.1:19802-52046 GCA_002079205.1 Phalaenopsis hybrid cultivar
AGAGAACCTGCCACGTTGGTGGGTCGTTTTAACCCGTGGGTGAGGGGTGATTCACCCTTATTGTCTTTCACCATGCAAAAATTCACGAGTGAGAAAGTTAGGTAAATAATTCAAATTACTTTTAATATATTGAATATCAAAATCAAAATTGGATAATTGTGCTTGTTATTCTGCAAAAATTTGTTTGAAAACAAGATTTTTAACATTCTTTTGAAGTATATATTTAATGAAACTGTAATCAACTCGTAATAAAAGTTTTGTTAATGCATTTGACAACAAAAAACATTTCTTTCTTGATTTTATAATATTTTTCTTGAGTGGTATTTCACTTGCTAGATGTAAATCTGACTAATTATTCTTTATTAAAAGTTTTGTTTTAAAATTCTACTGTAGCCAAGATTTGAGGCATTAGTCTCTGCAATTTTGGGTAGAGACGGATCATCTAGATGTAAGTAAGGTAAATTTTTTACCTTTTGCTTAATTAGCTGAACAGCTCTAGTATGATTCTCTGTACAAGGAATATTTTATTTTTTTAGTCGTTCATAAAGAGTAACAACATTAAAATAAGATTTTGATAATCATCAGATACATAATTTAATGAACCTAGAAATCATTGTAATTGATTGATGTCTCGAATTTCATCCATAAATATAGAAGCAAATTTGATACATCGATCAATTTGAGTATAGTATTATGGATAATATTGTGTCCTAAAAATCTTATTTGAGGTTGAAATAATTTTATTTTTGATTATGAAATAACCAACCTGTTATTTTGTGCAAGCCATTTAAATGTTTGCAATGTTTTAAAATGTTCTTAAATATATTTTAAGAAAATTAAAACCTTATCAATATATACTAATTGTCGGTCAACTTTTTGAAAGCATCTTAAGTTCGAAAAGATAAATGATTTAATTTATTCTAAAAGGTATACATTTTTTTTGAAAATATTATTTTTTAATACTAGAATAAGACCGACTGGATTTCATTTGTCTAATAGTTTGCATAATCGTATCTGATACAACAAATGATACACTTTCTCGAAAGATAAATGTATCTCGCAGTGGTGGACTCAATCATACAATTAAGGAGGTTTTTGACATCCATTTGGTCTGCAAACCATTTATGTGTGACCGACAAGTTTCCCTACCAAAAATTAGGTAGAGTTTATTTTACATGGGTTTCAAGTTTCTATAATGGCAAACTCCTATAGTTAATTACATCCCAAATGACTGAGGTCACTTGAGAAAACTCTCGATAAAGATCAAAGGTACTAGTCTTCAAGAATTTGAGGTTTAAGTTTTTACGGTAGGGCGCAAAAAATCAAGTGGAAAAGGACTAAATGGGAGCAGTTATTTTAGGATTTCAAAGGATGAAAAAGGTAAGGGCGTCGCAGCTCTTGAGGAGAACCCTCAGTGACTTCCCAAACTATCATATTATTACTAAGTTTTGGAGATGATGTTATTTAAGTGTTAAATCCTACCAATTTTATTCTTTGGGACATACATATGTATAATACTCAATTATGCAAATCGTCCGCAGAGATATGAGGATTTAGGTCGAACCGAACGACAACCTCAGAACCTCAAGCGAGTTAGGGCTTACGCTGCACATGTTGTGTAGGGGCCAGGGGCCTAAGGAGGGTTTAAGGACTTACGTAGCGCTGAACGAGTTACTTTGAAGTCCTATGGGTTATTGTTAAACTAAGGAGAGAGATTGTTGAAGAAGATTTTCTTGTCACTCAATCCAAGCTCTTTGTCGTGCTGCCATGAAGTTGACTCCAAGCCTCCTGCCATACTAGTAGCTCCAAGGTGTAAGGGTTTGAGATTTGTGATTTATATGTCACATTTTGGTTTGTTCATTGTTGTTGTTCAAATGTTGAAATGTTCAGTTGAAAATTTTAATTTAATTTGAGTGACACCGATTAAGATCTTACGGTTTCATTATTCCAACATCACTATTTTCTTTTGAATTTACTTAGTCAAAAGGAGTTGCTAGCCCATTTGAACCCGAGAACTCCCGTTAACAACCGTAGGTTACCTCATCCAAGAGATTCTCTTAAATCTAAAAGGGGTGAATTAAGGGTGTTCACTATGTTTAAAAGTGCATTAATTTTCAAAAATGCATTTTTTTATTTTTTTTTTGTTTTGTAGGTATGTAGTGTAAGTACGATACACATGGTAAAGTAAGAACAGGACAGTGAAACAAAGTAGTAAGAAACTGTAGTAAAAAACTGTAAATGCGTATTTGGGCCTCTGCTACTGCTGCAATATTAGTGTTATGTAAGAAAGTAAGCAAGTATAACTAAGGATTTAATGAGTGCATCAAACATGATCATATATATGTAAAAGAACAGGTGACACGTGAAAACTCGAAGATTACCGTAAGAATTCATGTCAGGGTGGGCTCAGAGCTGGGTTGTGTGTTTTATAATTCAACATTGGATAGATGTCACCAACACAAACTATCAAAAGAGGAGAATTCCCAATTGCAATCGAAACAATTAACAAGTTGACCTTTATAGAGTTTTATCAAAACTTCTTTATTTTTTCATGCACAGAGTTTTCTTGGCAGTCAAAAAGTGTTGTAAAGTGAATTTGTTCGTAGTGTTTGTATAAATTTTTGGAGAAGTGTAGTATTTGTGTAAGTGTTTGGAGAAGTAAAATGATCCACAAGCTGCTCATTTTGATCGGGTCAGAACCACCTACAACCTAAGAAAACAAGGGGGCAATTTCGCACCAAGAGTCGGTGAATAGTATCGTTGATCATGCTCTCCCCTTATAGAGAGTCATCGAGGCAGGATATACCATTCTATCGTCCCTTCTTAGCACATAAGCACCATCATCACCCCCCTTCAACCCTGAACCATCGAACTTACAGCCTTGTTTGATGACTCCTATATCTCTACTCTAGATGCACTTATATCAGAATATAAGCATATAACCGAAGCCATCAAGCAAGAAAAAAAAAACAATGAATCAAAGGGAAAAGAGAGGTGACCGACCCAACTCCCAAAATCGACTAAGCATAGGGTTAAAACAACGAGTCAACCGACTCGAAAAGTTTTTAAATATTAATCAAGTGAAACTCACAATGGTAGGCAAAAGGGCTCTCTTAAATCAACTCTAAATCATGTGTAAATTAACACTTAAAGGCTATATGAATCTCTCCAAGACTGTATAAAATAGCCCCAAAATGATACCTTTAATGCCTCCAAAACAGTGTCAAAACAGTGCACGGATTGCCTCAAATCAACCCACCGAAATGCCCCAAAACAGTGTCAAAACTGCTCCAAAATTGGCCCACAAAATCACCCAAAATCAGTGCCAAAACAGTGCCAAAGTGATTAAAAAAACTGCTCCAAAACCAGCCCATAAAACGCTACAAAACAACCCTTAAATTCGTCTCAAAACAATGTGCCAAACCTCTCTAAATCAGCCCACAAAAAGCACTTCAAATCAGTGCCAAAATAGTGTCAAAGTGGTGCAAAAACTGCTCCAAAACCAACCCATAGAATGCTACAAAACAACCCTTAAATTCGTCTCAAAACAGGGAATTAAACAACCCCAAATCGATAAGTTTAGTGCCTCCAAAACAGTGAATATAGCAGCCCCCCAAATGATATTTTTATGTCTCCAAAATAGGGAATAAAACAGCCCCATGTGAGCCCAAACGACAACTGTTTAAGCCCAAACAACACCTATATGAGCCTAAACAGCCTCATATGAGCCCAAACAGCCCTACAACACATTTGAGGTCCCGACAGCACTTTTCAACACATATGGAGCCCCAAATAGCATCTCCCAGCACTACACAATATTTTTTATACCTCAAACAATAATTCACAGCACTACACAACACTTATGCAGCACATTTTAGCACATATGTAGCCCTAAACAATATTTAAATGGTGCACAATTGATATCAGGGAGGGCATAAAAGAATATTAGGAAGGTTTGCATACACACCACTTAATTCACATGTATCTACATATCCAACCCCTAAATACATGTAAGTGTCAGATTTTGGATAGATAAGTGTATAAGAAACTTCAGCTTTATACATGAACATAAAAAAAAAATGAAGCTTTTAGAGCATTTAATCAAAAATATAGAATAACCCATGACGTTTCAAAGTTGGTAACATCATCTTTTAACAAGTCAATGGGAAAATATAAAAAAACTCGGCTGTAACAGGGTCAAGAGTGCATATTCCATGATAATGCCTTCACCACTTTAAATACCTAATTATTCACTAAGCATTTTGGTAACATAAATCTCTGCCATCATGCAATTCATGCATGTTACAAAACCTCCCCTTCCAATATAGCTAAAACGAGGCAAGCCATTAATACGGAGAAGCCTGAATCTCACGTTTCACTGAAGCATTGAAATTTGAATCTCACGTTTCACCCAAACAATTAAGATGAAATTGAAAATCTTATAATAGCGTAGTAAAACTCATTTCTCTTTTAACTTTATCTTAGTCTGAAATAAGTAGAGGCTTGATGCTCACAGATTGTAGAGTAGTATTGTGGGAGGCTTGGACACCAAGTGACGTGAGGCTCGAAGTTACTAAGTTACTATATAAGGATTTCGGGCATTGGAGGAAACGAGGAAGAAACAAAGCAGGTTTTAGCGCGCAAGAGGGTTATATTGGAAGTGGGGAAGGAGCAACAGTTTCGACTAGGGTTGTTTTCTGGCGAGGAAGAGTTTTGTCTGGAGAGTAGAAGCACTGGCTAGGGCCTCGACCAAGCAGCGGGGGCGGGTGCCGAGGAAGAGAGGGAGTTTGATGCGGTTTAGGGCTTTGGTGGGGAAGAACTAAACGAAGCAGAGGAAGGTGATGGCTTCTGCGTGAGGAGGAAGAGCTCGCTGGAGTGGGCGACCAAGCAGGTGCGAGGAGGAACGGGGGAGCGAGATCAAGCGTTCTCGGTGCCGAGAGGAGGCTAATCAATGGTCCTTTATTTCGAATGAGGGAGGAGACAAGATTTGTGTATCCTGGGAATTCCAAAAAAAAATTGGTTCGTTAGGCTTGGGTGGGGAATTGATTAATTTCCACACGTGGAGTTTTACTTGGCAAATAATAATCTCTAATTGATTTCAATTAAGGTAATATTAAATGATTTATTTGAATTTTGAAATTTGAAATTTCTAATCATGTGAGCTGGGGTGATTAGCCTGTATTTAGTCTGGATCGAACCCGAGCTGGGTATGAACCTGCACTTTTTAATTAATTAATAATTTGCATCGATTTACGTGTCTTTTGTGCGCGCAGAACCACAACAATATGGGTGTTCTTCCTAGCTATAATCTACGTCTCGAACGCGCCTGTGCGGTTCGTTTTGTTACCCGGGGTTGTTCGGATAAGTTTGCTGACGATCGCACAAAAAGTGCTTCAAATTTAATTTTTTTTCAAATTATGGGGTCGTTATGGATCATTTTGAATTTTTTTTTGTTTAATTGACAGTGTAAGGTGTGTAAGTGTCAGTGATGTGAATTGTTATTTTTATGCGCGTTGAATGCGTGAATCATGGTGTTTGCATAGCTGAGTCACAGAGGGTTCACTTAAGGCCGTTTGATCCTTTGGGAACTCATTTTTGGACCCTCCACATATTGGTCCTTAGCCCTTGCAACTGAAAGTTGAGTGCTTAGCACCACCAATGTGAGGTCTCCACAAAAATGGGTCATAAAGTGGTTCAAAGTCCTAGGTGGGGTGGGTTCGAATACTAATCTTCTAGGATTGTCAACAAGAGACTCTTAAAGCTAGAGCTTAGGTCATAAGAAAAAGAAACAAATACCTCACTGAAAATGAGGTCAACACTAATATATAGTCAGAATATGGAATAAATATTTCATCCATTATTCTTTGAAATTCAGAAGGAACATTTTTTTATTCAAATGACATTACATTCCATTCTTAATGACTAAAAGGAGCACTAAAGACTATTTTATATTTATGAGATTCAATAATTTGAATCTGCCAATAACCCGATTTTAAATCAAATTTTAAAAAGATTATGGTTTTACTTAATTTATTAAGTAAATCACTCTTATTAGGTATGAGATACCTAATCCATTTCGAAACTTCATTTAAGAGTTTATAATTAATTACTAATCTAGGTTTACCATTTCTGTTTCTGCAGAATTCATAACATAAAATATAGTACAACAATATGGTGAGCTTGATTTTCTAATTAACTTTTTATCAAGTTCATTGATTTCTTGTTTGCAAATCTTTAAATATTCTCTATTCATTTGACACAATTGTGTTTTACTTTAATATTTTTCTTATTGAAATTATCGTTGTAAGACAAAGAAACACGTGTCCATTTTTTTTCAAAGTGTTACTGGATTATCTCCGCAAATTGTATTTAAAATATTTTTATGAAAAGTAAGAATTTTTTCTTTTAAAGAATTCTTTTAATTTTTCTTCTATAGATAAAAAATTAATTTCTTGTAAAAAATTAAGTTGATTTTTCTTTAAATTGAAAATTTTTTTCATTTATAAAAATTTCTTTAGGACTAATAATAAATTCAAAAATAATTATTTTGCCAAATTTATTGGAGTATACGCCAGTATTATCAAATTTCCAGTTGACATTATTTTATATAGGAACAGAGCTTCCAAAATAATGTACTGTGTTAGATTTTTGACAAGTAAATGTTTTTGCAAATATTAGCAGAAGAAATTTCATATTTTATTTCCATTTTATTACCCGAAGTAGAAGTTAATTGCTGCGTGGTTTTTTCAAAGTATTTGAAAGGTATTAGACCTTTTTAGATACAATTCATATTTGTATCGTTGTCAACTAAAGCAGTGAGATTTTTTTAAGTATATTCTCCATTTATAATGAAGGTAATCATTTATGCATAATAATTTTTTGTAAAAATAAATAAAATTAATTTATTTTTATCCTTTTTCTGCTCTATTGGTATTTGAGTAGTTATAAGATTGTTTGATTCTAGATTTACTAATCTAGTATTTATGTTTTCTTGATTTTTTTAAGAGTTATTATCTCGAATTTTAATTTGTTAACTTCATTTTTTAAATCATTAATAGTAGTAGGTCTATCATTACTCGATAAAATTAAAGTTTTATTTAAAGTTTCTCATAGAATATCCTGAAGGAGTAATATTCAAAGGCGAAGTTTCGTCTTTCGATTGTATAACTAATTTCAGCATTTTATTGCAAGTTATATCATCTTCAAAATGAGATCGATTTTATTTATTTCTTTTTGTATTGAAGAAGATAGAGCAAATAAATTGTTTATTTCTACCATAAATTTGTAATAATTTTCATTATTACATTTGCAATTCATTTCCTCAGATTCTGAGGAGATGAATTTAATATAATCTTAAATAATGACTGCTTCGTATTTTAATCAGTATTAAGCTCATTTATTTTTCTTTTGACTATGCATCTATTTGCATAGTGTCCGGTCTTGTTGTATTTGTAGCATTTTATTTCTTTATCCATTTGTTTCTTATAAGAGTTTTTTGGTCATTTTTCGGAATAATATTTTTCAGAGCGTTGTTTATGATATTTATACTTTTTAGGAAGATATTTTTCTTTTTCGTTTGAAATTCTAGGAATATCATAAACAAACTGTTCATAGAAAACTCATAATTGCTTTTTTATCTGTTAATATTTCCTTTTTGATTTTATATCTTAATTTGAGATCTGCATATAAGACAAGATCTTTTTATATAGAAGTATTTATTAATTGTTCTTATGTCAAATGTTTATATAAAATTCTTTTGATATTACTATCTTGTAATTGTCTTTTTACTTTTTCGACAAAAAGATTAGGTAATCTTTTAATAAATTTTTTCTTCCAGTGTATTATATTATTTGCTTCTGGTAGAGATATTACTCTAGCTAAAAATATGTCTTTATACCATCCATAACGAGTTAAAGTTGTACATCTTAATTTTTGTAAGAGAACGAATTTTCTCTCCATTATCAAATACAATGCCCGTCAATATTATCTTCATTGGGATTGCCCGATATAGTTGGACTAAAAAATTCAGTTCTTTGTTCTTGAGTTCAATCAACCTTTTAAAAGACCAGTGAACCCATAAGTTAATTGGGTGACAATTTGATGGGAACAATTATTATGACTCTGAACTGCAGAGACATATATCATCATTCTTTGTAAGATAATTTGTATTTGACGATCTGTCATACTGTCAATATCTTATTAATATATATTTGATGAATTATAATCATTTTGATAGTTATTATTATTTTCTTCATATAAAACGTCTACAGTTGTGGGTCAAGAATAATAATACCTACCTGTCTGTCGTGTTTGATATGAAGTCGAGACTTTATTACCCTTTAATTTATGTATTTTAAATAACTCTAATTCATGATTCTTTTCTCGAAATTGATTTTCAATTTGACATATTTTTTTTTTCGCAGAATTTTCTGATTGTTCAGATGATCCTTCATCTTTATTTAGGGTAGTTATATTAATACTTTTTATTTTTTTAATTAATTTCTTAAAATTCTGAGTTGATGGTCCTAAGTGAAAAGTAGGGCTGGGAGGTGGCTGTATAGCAGGAGTTGAAGAAATAATTGTAGTACTTATTTCTTTTTCCTTACTAGTTTTTAAAGAAGAAATAAGTTGAACTATTTTATTTTCTAACTTTATTAAATGATTTTAAATTATAGATATATTAGTATTAGCAAAAGTTAATTGTTTAATAACATTAATAAATTCTTTGGTGGCATTAGTTTCAAGAGTTTTACTAAAAGTATTTAGCTCAAAATTATGGTTTCTATTTTCCAAGTCTAATACTGTAGGAATAGTAAGAGGGTAAATAAATTCTACTTCTCCATTATTAGTTTTCCATTTTCTAGATGACCTATCGATTTCACTTTGTAATTTTTTATTTATTTGTTCACTAAACCATTCTAAAAAGGATATGAATCCTTTTCTTTCAAATAATCGGTTTTTACTATCTGTAAAATAAATTTCAGGAATTTTTTTACGTCTATTTTCTGTAGTATAATTATAATACCAATTTCTAAATGTTTCGTACTGAGGTTGTTTGTAATCTTCAATTATGATTTTTCTAATTAATTCTTTTATTTATTTTTTAATTCAGACATTATTAAAGTTAAAACTAGCTTCGTGTTGTGGAGAAGAGTTTTCTACCCGATTTAGGTGTAAGAAATTATTATTAGATAGATTTATTCTATCTATTCTTTGATTTATTACCGACATTTCATCAAAATCATCAAGAAAAAAATTTGAAGATGGATTTTATATATATATATATATATATATATATATATATATATATATATTTTACTTGTAGAAAGCTTTTATCCTTTTAAACTTCTTAAATATCTTCTAACATAACATTATCCATGGATCAGAGCAAGTCACCATGTTAAATAAGTATAAAAATGTCCAATTTTGTGCTATCAAGGCTACTTGCAAAATTTAACCCAAGAGATCATGAAAACTTCCTTAAACATGTAACAAAAAACACAAACATTACTCCTTGGCATCTTACTCATATATGACAATTCAAAATATAACAAATAGAGTTCAGCTGCACTTGTATCAATTCTTTTATAACCAAATAACACACAAATCTTTAACATCACGTATATAAAGATTTGCTCAAGCACCAAATCACCAACAAAGAGGAAAACTGATATGCTCAACTCGGAAAACAAAAGTAAATTGAGAAGCTCAACAGGGAAAGCTACATACCACCTAAAGCACCAACGCACCAAACCACCAACAGGTAAACCAATAAGCTCATCAGGGAAGGCCACATACCACCTCAAGGATTAACGCACCAAACCAACAACAGGTAAACCGAGAATAACAACAGGAAAAGCCACATACCTCCTCAAGAATCAAAGCACAAAACCACCCACTGGTATACCGAGAAGCTTAATAGGAAAAAACCTCATTCCACTTCAAGCACCAATGCACTGAACCACCAACAGGTAAATTGTGAAACTCAATAGGGATTGCCATATACTATCTCAAGGACAACAGCACCAAACCACCAGCAGGTAAACCGATAATAACAAGAGGGAAAGTCACATAACACCTTGATCACCATAGCACAAAACCACCAACAGATAAATCGGGAAGCTCAATAGAAAAGGCCACATACCACCTCAAGCAACGAAGCACCAAACGACAGGTAAACCGAGAAGCTCAACAGGGAAGACCACATAACACTTCAAGGACCAAAACACCAAATCACCTATAGGTAAACCGAGAATAACAACAAGGAAAGCCACATACCACCTCAAGCATCAAAACACCAAAGCATAAAACCATTGACAGGTAAACTGAGAAGTTCAACAGGGAAAACAAGGTAAAACTGAAAAGAATCTAACCACCACCACAGAGCGACCGTGAAAAGGAAAGAGAAGAATACTATATGCAGAGAGAGGTTGCAGTAACGAAGACGAATGGAGGGGAGAAGGGCCAAAAAAACCAAAATTATGCCCCAAAGCCACAAGGAGATTGAATGAGTGAGACAGCGCTTCAATTCATATCGGGGACTTTGAGAGTCAATTTTTTATTTGTAAAGGGTTAGTTAAGTATTTTCAAAGATGGAGCAGATTATTTACCGTGGACTGCATAGCTCCATGCGCGTTGCCGGTTTTGTCATTCCGAACAAGAGATTTTCGAAAAGCAGGCAAAAAGTTGGGAACCAACGGGTTCCAATAGCTTTTCAAACCGAAAAGTAGGCGAAAAGCTCTCCCAAATAGGCCATGACAGACAAAATTTGAAACAAATATTTTGAAGTAGCTTCAGTGGCAGGCAAGATTAGAGAGATTTGCCTTAGATAGTTTGATCAGATTAAATGTCAACCATCTGATGACCTTTTTAGGAGAGTAGATGTTTTAGATTTGACTTTTGTTAAGAAAGGTAGAGGTAGACTTAAGAAGACTTAGGCATGTTGTATAAATATTACTCAAAATTTATTAGACTTAAATGAAAATATGACACTCAATAGGACACAATGGAGAAAGAAGATTCATGTAGCCGACCCCACTTAGTGGGATAAAAGCTTGTTGTTGCCATCGTCGTCTTATCTTTTATAAATGTTACTCCTATTCCTCATTCCATTCAAGTAATAGTTTGCTTTGACTTTGTTATTATAAAGGTTCATACAAGATTGATTGCTTAATTGTAATTTTGTAGAATTTGCTGTAGTTTTAATAATAACCTTTTGTCGCATTATATGATGGGGATTTGTAAATAATTTATTCCAAGGCATAAACTTATTCTATGGGTGGTGTTTTATGTGTTAGCAACCCTAGGAATTTAATTGGTAGAGTTTTATATTCGTGGTCTTCTTAGGGTCGGTCAAGCAAGGTGACTGCATATTTAGCTCGGATATTTAGGTGATCATTGGAAATTTAGGGTGTGCAAATGATGACACTTCTTACCATGAAATCACTTGGAGATGAATTGGGAATGTGTATATATGTGACTATGAGGTTTTGATATTTAAATAAAGGATTTAAGGTAGTGAATTGAGAATAATGGCAAGACTAGGTCATCAAAATACTAATATGCCCGACTTGATATTTGTCCTTTTTTCTTTGAAATTTCTCAATGCATGCCTAGGTCATGAAAAGTTGAATTTGATTGACGTGAAGCATGCCCCTATTTCTTTGAAACTTTCTGAAGTAAGACGAGGTTATAAAAATTCTAGTTTGGCCATCTTGATACACGACCTTACTTATTTGAAATTTTACGAGGGAAGTTGGATGGAAACAGTTGGAGGTGGAGTACGACTTTTTGTATTTGAGTTTATAGCTTTTATGGGGTTTTTTGAAGTAATTTAAAGTGGCTGGAAGCAAATGCAACCTAAGGTCATAGATTCCTAATTTCACCAAGTTGTCACATTGTCTTATTTCCTTAAAAATTTCTAAAAGTGGCTATATTATTGTATTTGATGGAATCAGAGATGTGGAAATCAAAGAGATAAAATTTGGATAACATTTTCAGAACATAAAATAAAATAAAATCTTCACCAAAGTGAATAGTAACTTAGCCACTAAGCTTAGAGGAAGAAGAAATTGATGAACAATCTTCTAAATTGATTCCAATTTCATTTTAATTCACTATTACATCAATTACAACATATTTAATTGACAGTCTACAAGTTTTGCCTTTTGAAATTAGTGTTTCCTCCAAATTAGAGCTGATTAAGCGAACCAAATTAATCTCATGTTTTGGTTAGATTTAATAAATATTAATTCTGTTAGTGCTTTTTATTTTACCTTTTTTGGTATGTAGTTTATGGTTCCATTTTTTTTAAATTAATTTCTCACAGCTTCACAACCAACATCCACGCAAGATGTAACTTATAGCCCTAATCAACATCAAAATGAGGAATCAATAATGGAGTCGATAATACACATTTGAGCTTCTTGAAGATTGACCATTAGAAACCTCAAAGCTTAGGGCCCTAACTCTCACTCTTATCTTATACTCTTCCTAGGATACGTGGTTTTGTTGTTGGATGGTTGAAGTTGCGGTGAATACTGTGAGTATTGAGGGTCCCAACATTTTGAGTACTACAAACTAACTTCTAAGAAAGTGCATCTTGTGCGCTTGGGATAGCGGTGCGATGGAGGTGTAATGCCGCACCATTTATTTTTGGCAAATAATATTTTGTTTAATTTCTCAAAAAGTTACGGTTGAAACCTGTGTTTTGTAACCTAACTTTGCTAAGTACTGTGGCCGCTAGAAACCTACAGTCTGACTTTTTGAGAAAACATTTTGTATTGGCAACCGTAACTTGTTCAACAACTTCTTCTGCAGTAGCTGTGAAGTTGCTGCTTAAAAAAAAATGCAGTTGCCTCAAACAAATCCTTAACTACCTCGTACAAAAGGGCTTTAAAAATCCTCCAATATTCCAACTTCACAAAGTACGACATTACAATTTCCATCAAAAATATTCTGTGTGGATTTGTATATTTTACTTGATTTTTTAGATCTAAGCTCTATTTGAGGTAGGTTTTACTATGTTTTGTTTCATACTGCTACACAATTGTGTTTGATTATACCTATTTTGCTATATTTGGAAATTGTTTGTGTAAAATATTTAGAAATTGTTTTGGTGTAAATTTCTTTATTGCTAAAGCTGGTAATGTTATTAAATCTGTTAAAGCTATAAGAAATATGATATTTGAATTTTTCGAAAAAGAAAAAGCCGTGCAACCCACTATCAAAAGAACGGCTTGAACTCGAGCTCAATTTGAGCCTATAGAATGAGATCAAGCTCAGGTTGTCTTGATGGGGACTTATTGAAGCGTTGTCGATGTGCTCACTAAAGAAAGCGTCTTCCCAACCAATGGGGTAAAGTTGTGGTGGGAGCTTGCCGGAGGTGTCAATGGGACCTGTGATCATTCCTTGGGAGAAGAAATTCACCTAGCTCGGAACAAAACACACGGCCAAGTTTGAGAACCATGAAATGTTAAAAAAAGAGTAGATGTAAGTGAAATGCGAAAGAAATAACATACTTTATAGGTTGCATTTTTTTTTATTTCAAATCCCTATCTCTTCCTATTTGAAAAGCTCTCTTAATAATTTATTTACCATATTATTAATATTTATTTTAATTAAGCTGGCTCGCAAGCCCACGAGCTGAGTTTTATTAAGCATGCACTCGAGCCCGTTAAATTTAGGGGCTCGACCCTGATCATATATAAATAATATTTCTTTTTATAATCATATATAAATAATATATTCTTTCATCCATTTCATAAAATAAAGTCTCCTTCTTTTTTGATAGCTTTGATGAACAATGGATGTTTTTGTTAGAATTGCTCGGCCCTTAATTTTAGGATTGTATTTGATGTAGCTATTTTGTTGAGTTAGGTTGACTTTAACTCTATGGATGTCCCATGCAACAATAATAGCCACATAATCTGTCATGTGGATCCCCGCTAAAATTTCATGGCTGATTTGACTTCAGTAGACTGGGCTTGTGCTTACTTTTCTTCAGCACCATGTTAGCGAATAATGCATCTTGCTGTATGAAAGGCTCATAATCACATCTTGCTACTTTTACCTCTTCTTTTTGCAAAGACATAATCCACAACATAAGCCAACATATAAAGCCATAAAATATAAATTAGCTTCACATAGTACATTCATGCGAATAAAACATAACACGATGTTATGATCCTTAAGCCAATTTTCCTTTTTCAAGTAAGTTGTAATGGGTTTATGATGCAATTTTTTTCTATACTTTAATGATAGTTCTTCATTTTAAGCACAAATGGAGAACCAAAAATTGTTATAACCTCATATGTATAATTGATTCCAGATACTTAAAACTATTACACATATATTACGTTATTTTCTAAAAATATTGTTTGCTAATTGATAATATCATGTTAATTAAAATTGTTTATGATGTTATTAATATTTGTTCTACAAATTCTTAACCCTCTATGATGATTTTTTTTTTTTACATTACTTTACCTTTTCATTTATTTCAACGCAACTTTTATCCCTCATACACCAAGTTTTCTTTCTTGAATTGTTCTTTATAATTGTCTTCATAATCAAAACCAAAGATGAAGGGTTAATGCTAATTCTTGCTGTAAATTTAATATGATTGGAAACTCTTTAGTCACGCCACAGGTATTATAAATACTGGCCCATATCACATCATACGTATTTTAAATAACTTCAAGCTACCTTTATACAACCATTTTGTTCTTAATGCACGATACATTAATTTTTGCAGTACTGTTTCTCAACTTTCTTAAAATCAATAATAATTCATACACTTTCTTTTTCTTTTGTATCTTTTTATTAATAATATATCACAAAAATATGGATAATGAATTTTTTTAGTGTATAATTAGTTCTTTGATAATGATGTAAATTTTGTAAATTGTACTTCCAGTGTTTTCTCCTATGATTTCGTTGTATAGATAACAAGTATAACTCTTCTATTATTATCATAATTCTAAACATTTTCTTTATTCTGGTATATTGGTATCAATTTTTTCCAATCATTTGAGGTTCTCTTATTCTTAAAAATTCAACTAGGCATATTTCATTAATCAAACTACTTCAATATCTACCATAACTTCACAAATTTGGTTAGGAATCTTTGGACCCTATCAATTAACTTTGTATCATTCTTCAGAGTTAACTTGTTTTATTTTTATTTAATTTATTATTAATATAACTTATTTTGTTTAATGTTATATTTCAAATTATATTTTTCTTAACCTTATAATTTAATATTTTCCTGAAGTCACTTTTTCATCTTTTTCTTGTAATCTTCAATTTAGCTAATATCTTTTTATCGTCTATTTTAATGCATCTTCACTTGATCAAAGCCTTTAGATCTTTTCTTTGTTGCCTTAGCTATTTTAAGTATTTTTTCTTGACCACTTAGCCTATTATAGAAATTATTAGGACTAACTTTTTCCCCCTCATTTAGCGTTTACATAACTTATTCCTTAAAATCATTATAATTCTATGTACTATTTTTTTTATTCCTGTAATCTTCAATTTAGCTAATATCTTTTTATTGTCTATTTTAATGCATCTTCACTTGATCAAAGCCTTTAGATCTTTTCTTTGTTGCCTTAGCTATTTTAAGTATTTTTTCTTGACCACTTAGCCTATTATAGAAATTATTAGGACTAACTTTTTCCCCCTCATTTAGCGTTTACATAACTTATTCCTTAAAATCATTATAATTCTATGTACTATTTTTTTTATTCCTGAAATGTTTTTCTTAATAGTCTTCTAATACCAACTCACTTTACCCTCCTTTCTTTTTTATGTATGATTTATTTATTTGCTTTCCCAGAACATCAAATTTGGCTCAACCATATGATTTGATTTTACCTTCTCAAGAATCTATGTATATTGAAAGATTTTTAACTTATCAGTTATCATCTTTTAAATTATGATATTTTTTCAAATGCATTTTTTGTATTGCCTAATGCCTACATGTTGGCCTTTACAATTACTTTTATAGTATGCATACTGCGATACTTCTTGGGGAGTTTTAGTGAAATTATGTTCTTTATGAATGCGCACTAATGTATACATCTTGACACCCTGCACATTAATTTTGAATGTTTTCTACGTTGTTAATTTTCTTTTGTTTGATGATTAACTATTTTAAAATATGGCTCAATCCACGTGGTGCTAACCTGGTTCTTTTGGAGCATATGTTGTATTCTTTATAGTTCAAGTCTTAATTTTCCAAGCTTCTCTTCATTCATGTAGCTACATGAGTCTTAGGGTCTAAGTTTTACTAATATAAACCTAAGATTAAATGTTAGAGATAAAAATTTGCAACTATTGAACTTTCTTGTGAGGATCAAAGAACATCAACATTTGTTTTGTACAGAAAAATAAAAGTTGCCAAAACTTGAACTTTTACTAGAAATTTGTCATAAAATTTCGTCATGATCTAAAATGGAAATAGATATGTATCAAACTTGGCAAGATCTCAACCACACATGCCAACCAATCATAAAATACTCAATATAAAAGAACATAGACGTGAATGACCAAGTTGAGGATTTTACTTCACACCAATACAAGGGGAAAATTCTGCTAGAGGAAACAAACTGTAGATCGCTAGAAACTGAAGCCAGAAATAGCTGTTAGGCTTTCCATTACCTGACCAGCCATAACGTCTCACCAATTCGGGAAGCAAGGGGACAAGGACAATAGCTTCCAAACCAGCGGGCTGGACAGGGACATGGAATCATAAGTGCTGAATTATTGAATCCTGTGAGTGATGAGTTTAAACGCTTATAACAAGTAAGAAGCCCATCAAGACAATCAAAACATTGGAGAACATATCCTATTTCCAATAGAAACATTATGATATGCATGTTTTTCAACAAAGTAAACTAAAAAAATATATAATACCAAAATTTAATGCTAAAATTCATAATGCCACTATAATCATCCCAAGTCTCATATTCTGCATTTTCAGTTAGTATAAACTTTCCATGTTGTCTTAACTCTCAAATCTTAGAAGCTCTTTTATTGGCATTCATGACATTTTTTGATTCAGTTTGATACTTTGACTCTCTATGATTGCTTTTCTTTTTTTATTAATACAAGCTCATCTTCTGTTTACCATTCATTTCTAAATAAGGATTTCCAACTTTTTTCTTCTTTGCAGCTTGTTGGAGGTGTTGACATGATGGCACAGGCCATTTCCCTAGCAAAGCGTCCTCATATTATAGTATGTCTTTAAATTACATTTCCTTTATGCTATTAATCTTCTTGCTAGAAATGTTAGCTTTCATTGGCAGCATTTTGGGCAGACAGTTTTAAATATACAAAGCCAACTTTATTTATTTTTAGGAAAACATGTTTTCATATATTTTCCACATTTGATCTTTCGAAATTTTTGCGTTTTTCGGTATTCTTAGTATGGCTAGAAATTGTCACTGTGCAACCCCCTTCTGTGTGTTTATATAACTTTTGTATGCCATTTCTCATTTCTAGCAGCCGTACTTGAAAATTTAGTGTGGAGCTTGTTTTATTACTGGAATAAGGTACAGTCAGATGTTTCAGTTTCTAATTTGATGTTTCCCTTTTTTTCATTTGAATGACCTTTTTCTTTTCTCTGCCCTTTATTTTGTCTTTTTTTGAGTTCTATTCAAGCTGGAAAGGTGCTCCTATATCAGATGTGCAGATTTATAATCTTGTCTTAAACAAGTGCACTGCCTTATTTTGCATTATAAAGTTGTTGATGGTTGCTCTTGAACCTTTTTTCCTTAAGGGTCCATGCTGGTAAATGTGTATCATTTTCCTTGCCTAACTATTTGTGGTTGTGCTTGTGAATCCATGTGTACTATTTAAACGTTTTAAATTTTCATTTTCTTAGATTATTTTTTTGCACAATTTTTAGCCATATGTTTATATTACGTTTTTTTCTTTCAATTATTCTATCATTGTCCTTGTTGATTTTTTTCTTATTGTTGTTTTTGGTGTCGTTTGAAGCATTGAGTTCGCTTTATTCTTATCGACAGTAGTGCCATTTTCCCACCTTTGTAGCTTTATGGAAAATCTATTTTAATATTTCTATCTTTGATACTCTTAGCTTGTTTATTAATCTTTCCTAATTTATGAATTTTTCTTTGAAAACTTCGTATATTGTTTTATAATTTGACACCATAGAGGCAACTCCCCATTTTAATCTCCCAACAATTTTTTTTCTACTTCTATCCTCTTTTGTACCCACATCATCTTGAATAATGAACCCATGATATTCAGTCCTATGACATTTAACATATAAGTTTTATACTTGCAGACTAATTATTAATGCAAATTCGATAGAGCTATATACTGAAAAAATAATCTATTTTACTAATTTTGAGCCCATTTACTTTTTTGATCATTTCCTCTGTTTTTTAAAATTTTCATTTTGCCTTTAATATTTTACGATTTATGAGGATTATTTTATCTGAAAATAGAATATGTCAAGATGCCTGACATGGATTATGAATATCACAACCAGTATAATTGATATAGATTTATTCTTAATCTTTGAATTGACTCTTTTTCTACTGGAATTNGAATTTTCACTTGGTGATATGGACTTATGCAGAGGTCTTCTTGGAACCATGGGAATTTTGATTTTATGGTTTTGTTTGGGTTTCATAATTCTGGGAACAAGATTTAGGTTTCTATGGACTATTGGGCAAATTTCTTTTTCTGTGTGTGGAGAGAGCGTGAGAGAGAGAGAGAGAGAGACCACCTTCAAATAGATTTTCTTGGAGTTTATGATGTGCTTTAGGAGGCGTGCCAAGAGAAGAAAATGACCACCTTGGAATTCTGCCCAATTGGGAAGCATGCAATTAGAGTGAAGGGAGGGAAGATTCGGCGAAGAGCCTTGGTTGAAAATTAGAGTGAGGGGGAGAAGAATTGTAAGTAAATTTTAAATAGAAGTATCATTTCAATGTCAGTTTTATCATCATGGTTACATAGAGGCTTATTTATGTTCTTAATTGATAAGAAAAATTCCTGATTTTTACAAGTTATGATAAAATATTGAATGCCACACTCTATATTAAAATTCAAGTTGAAGATAAGTATATCAGAATAATTGAAATATTTTCTTAATTTCCTTTCCTCCTAACCAACCCTCACTTAGACTTGAAGGAAAATTTTATAAGATGGTGAGATCTGCAATGCTTTATGGCGCAGAATGTTGGCCTTTAAAAGAGAAGCATAAAACTAAGTTAAGTGTTGTTGAGATGTGAATGCTTAGGTGGATGAGTGTCTTGAATCTTAGAGACAAATGTATCCATGAATGGGTTGGTGTAGCTCTATTGAGTTAAGATTAGAGAGATTTGTCTTAGGTGGTTTGGTCACATTAAACATCTATTATCTAATGATTTGGTTAGGAAAGTATATGTTTTAGATTCAACTTATGTTAAGAAAAATAGAGGTAGACATGAAAACTTGGACATATTGGATAAAAAATGATCTTAATTTCTTAGAATTAAATGAAAATATGACACTCACAATGGAGAAAAAGGATTCGTGTAGCCGAACTCTCTTGTGAGATAAAGGCTTGTGTTGTTGTTGTGGGATCAAAATTATATTATTTGTATATTTATTAGCTTATTTGTTATTTCAATTAGCTTTTAGGAAATTAATGATCATCCGTTATTTTTTTTGGGCAAATTATAGTGTAATGCTATTCATTATTAGTAATATAAGCTAAAAATGATGAAGGGCCATGATATACTTTGAAAAATCCACCAAATGCCATCTTAATGATAATTTAGATCCAAACTATTACTTAATCAAATGGGTTGAATTTTCTGCCTTAATGAAAATTCTGTTGGAGGTGCTATTTATTTTATTTTTTGCTTAATTTGGTAACTATCTTCATGATTATAAGATGAGACATTTATTTCTAACTGAAGGCTTTATTTCTTGAACTTTGAACTAGTTTTCTTTGTTATATATATATATATATNGCAACTATGACAAAAAAGGTGGATATTAATTTTATGCTTGTTTTACAAAAAAATGTGTGTTCTGTTTATGTTTTAGCTTAATTATGTATCTAATTTTCAAATTGTTTATTTTTTCTGTTGCCTGGATGGTAGGACATAATTAAAGTTGTCTTTTTTTTCTACTTGTAGCATACATTTTCAACTTTAATTGCTTAATTATTAAGTGCATAATTGATTGATGTAATTTGCAATTTCAGAAATAATGAACTGATGATCTGCTGAATATGTGCTTATGTTGTTGGCTCTGCTTTTTCTCGAAAGTTCATATGCTAATAATGAAACTTTTGGATCTTGAGTCCTGACATAATTGAATATTTATCGTGCTCAATGTTATGTATTTTTTTTTTATTTATGTGCATTTTATCTGCACCATTTTTCTTGTTTGATTAGCTTATCTATTAGCAGTAGCCTAGTGAGTGATTGGGTCTGGAGCCATATTAGGTTGCTTAATCTTGAGTTTATTGATTCATATAATGAAAATAGTTTCTCTATTATATATATTTAAGACAACACACATTAAAGCATGTTGGGAAGAGCCGCTCTTTTTTAGTAATAATACAATTCTTATAATATTACTTGAACAAATTAATTTTGCTTTACATTCTTAGTATTCATTTTGGATAGAGGATTTAGCTCTGATTTTGTTTTCTGCAGGTTGGAAAACTTCAGAGGGCTTGCCTTAAGAATCCTGTAAAGGTATATATCTCAATCCAACAACTTTTTTTTTCGAATATATATCTCTAATTTCTTTTTAGAATGTTTAAATTGCATTAGTTATTTTTTCTTTTAGATTGAGGCATCCTCCAAGTATTCTACAGTGGATACTCTGAAGCAGCAATTTCGTCTGGTCCCTGCCCAGTACAAGGTTCCTGTCATCTATAAGGCTTCCTACAATTGCTTCTCTATTAATTAAACTAATGCTTCTTTGATCTTGAGTTCTTGTTTTCCAAGCGGGCAAATATATGTGTGGATCTTTTAAATCTTATAAATTTGAATAAATTTGTGTTAATCTTAATTCTATATTTTTTATATAAGAGAATATTTTGAGAAACACTCATTAGCTTTGAAGATGTTAGAGGCTTTTGATGTTCTGAATAAAAACTAAACATTAGTAGTCTAGAACTGACAAATTAAAACATATTATCTTTCTTTTTAGAAAAATATGGACTGCTTGCATTACTATAGTTTGATTTGAGCATTCAATTCGAAATAAGGCTATTACTTGTTTTTTAAATCATTTACTTAATTAACCATTATTTATTACATTTTTTGTCTAACTTTATTGTATGGTTGGGTACATAATTTTTTCAGGACTGCTACCTTGTTTACATTCTGACTGAGATGTCTAGAAGCACATCTATGGTCTTCACTCGTACTTGTGATTCTACACGACTTTTGGCTTTGCTCCTTCGGAATCTTGGCTTAAAGGCGATACCCATCAGTGGTCAAATGAACCAGGTGCTATCAAATTTTTTGTTTAGACTTACCGTGAATGATAAGTTTCACCTATTGTCTCTAATAACTTGTTAATTTTTATAGATTTTATTTATTTTTGTTTTTCTTTTGCAACCTTACCAATTTTTATGTTGTTCATGGACATCTCATGGCAGGCAAAGCGTCTGGGAGCTTTAAATAAATTCAAGGCTGGAGATTGCAACATTCTTATATGCACTGATGTTGCTAGCAGGAGGCTGGACATACCAACAGTTGATTTGGTCATAAATTATGACATTCCCAGCAATTCTAAGGTTATTACCTTGAGTATTTTATTCTATTGAGCTTGTCCTTATCAATGATATGAACATATGTTCTTACATGCACCTAACCACTCATAAATTTTGTATTTTCAATTCAAACTAATACTAGTGCAGTGATGCATACACTTCTTAGAAGGTTATCTACATGTGCATCCTTTCTGCTTAAGAAAAATATTTTCTTTGAACTCCCTAACCTCACGTATGGGGAATGTCTTTGTTGATGCAATTAAAATGGTGGTGTTATCTTGAACTCAAAATCTCATGTAGGGCTCAGATAATTTTCATGAATATTTGACATTCCAAAGTTTAAGTCACCTTTTTTCTTCATTGTTGATTCTCAAGTTTTCCTTTTTTGTGCTTCAATAAGTTCGACAAGAAAGCCGTTATATTTTTTTTAATGGAATTTTGAAATTAATTTCAATGATTTTGGTGCTGGAATGTGAGATCTTCCTTACTTGAAGGTGTTTAGAGTTTTTATTTTTGTGCCACAACTCATATTTTTGAATAGGAAACATTGCTAATCTGTTGGATATTCTTTACATTCTAGAGTATTTTAGCTGTATTTGTTTATTGTTTCAAATAAGCTTATGACATGAACATTTTTTTAGTTGTTGGAACTGGATAATTTGACAGACATTAAGTTATTTTGAAAAGAAACAATTCTGCAATGTAACATGGTTTCCTTATTAATTCTAACATACTTAAAAATCTTCTTAAATTTGGTGCAGGATTACATCCATCGCGTTGGTAGGACTGCTCGTGCTGGGCGGTCTGGATTAGCCATCTCACTAGTAAATCAGTATGAAGTGGAATGGTACATTCAGATAGAACAGCTTCTCGGTATGTTTTCTTTCTGCAACCACCCATGTTATGTGGAACATAGAAATCATTGTTAGTAGGTAAGAGCTCATCTTCTGTTATTGCTTATTTTGAAATTTGTAGAAAAAAAGTTACCTGAGTTTCCAGCGGAGGAGGCTGAAGTTTTATTTTTCTTGGAGAGAGTTTCAGATGCTAAAAGAATATCTCAAATGGTATTATAGATGCTTGCATATTCTCTTTAGAAACTTATTTTGCTGCAGTTCATATTATTTCAAAATTCTCTCTCTCTCTCTCTCTCTCTCTCTCTCTCTCTCTCTCTCTCTCTCTCTCAATATTCTACTTAAAAAATTGCAGAAAATTAAAGAATGTGTGGGGAACAAGAAACAGAGGAAGGGTGGAGATGACGATGATGGAGAAGCTGAAATGTATGCCTTTAACACCAAGAATGGAAAGACATCTAAGCGAGGGAAAATGTAGCTTTGAAGGATCTTTGCGCTGAGGGTTTATGCTACTTCTGGTTATTTGTTAATCTTATTGTTTTTTTTTTTTTGCTCCATTTTACTAGAGATACAACCCCAATTTTGGTAGATTTTTGTTGTTATTCGTCTCCGACTCCCTTTAATTGTAAAGCATTAGTTGATAATTCTTAAAGAAGAGACTTAACTTGGGACTTTATAGTGAAATTTATTTTTTTTTAAATGATATTGCAAGAATACAGGGTTAATGAAGTGAAAATGAATTAAGATTATTTCTATGATTGGTATTCATCAGTTTATCTCTCTCTAGATATCAAAACTGTAGTTAGTAAAATAGTATTTTTGTTTAAAATATTTTCTAAGTGCTTTAGTGGTGAATGACATATTTTTTGAGTTCTTTAGTAAGGCTTGCCTACCCTTTTGTCATCTATTAGACTGTTGCTGGCTGCTTGTTGGTTGTGACACTAATAGAAAACTTCAAGATAACAATCAATGAATGACTACTCTTTTGATTCTAATAATCAATTTATGGCAACTTTTCTATAATATATATAGTCATGAGAAGGTTCATTATACATTTGAAGAGGTGAGGGACATCCTAAATTCCTAATCTCTCTATAGTTCTACTACTTCTCCAAAAGTATAATTTTCCTCAATTTATGAAGATGATTATGTCTCTCGGCTCAAATTCTTTTCAATACATCTAAATGAGAATGTTAGCTTACTTTGTCTATCTTAACCCGTGGGTTTCTGCAAAATACGCTAGTTTTGGAAGTTTTTTTTTTCTTGAAGCTCTATTCTGTCATCATTACCATCTTCCTTTCTAGCCTTCATCATTTCATCCAACAAATTTTCATTGGACATAAACTAACCTCCCGTTTGTGGCGGATTATTTGCCACGACACGGCTTCAGAATGTTGGGTCTATCGTTTGAAAAGTGTGGCGCAACGATTTCTCAGGATTAATTGGGAAGAAACGCGGCCGCGAGTTTGAACTAGAGGCTCGTGTTTCGTTGTTATGCTGTGTTTCCCCACTGCATCTCTCTCTCTCGCAGGTTTTTCTCTAATGTCCCTCTCTCTCTTGTGAGTCTTGTCCTATGCCCTTTTCTCTCGCAATGCTCATTGGGCTACCTTTCTCTCGATTCTTTCTCTAACTCCCTCTCTCGCTCTATCTCTCACAGTTCTTACATATACGGTGTTGCATCTGTCTCTCTCGCTTCTATGGCTTAATTGTTGCGGTGAGTTCTCCTCTCCCTCTCCTTTCTTTGTTCTTCGACGTTGTTTGGATCATTTGATTCCTCCTCATCATGTGGTTCCTCTTCGTGTGATGGTTTTTGATCATTTGCTCTTACTATGCTTTGGTATTCTCTACCTTAACATGAATGTTGTGGTTTTTTAATTTCAAATGCATATGCGCTGAGATTTTTGTGGGTTCTCTGTGCTTTTATCCTTCGGTGGTTTTCAGTTGATGTTGGATTTTGGATTTTTGGGAATTCCACGTGCAATGACTTGGAAATAGATGATTGTTTTCGGCTGATGTTGGATTTTGGTTTTCTGTTTTCTCTTTTATGTTTTTTATGTTGGCCGAAAATATGTGGTGGTGTTGATTGCACGTGCAATGACTTGGAAATAAGGGGTGCTTTTTGGTTGATGTTTGATTATTGTTTTTTGTTTGCTCTATTATGTTCTTGTAGTTGGCCGAATATATGTGATCGTGTTGATTGCATGTGCAGGCAGTGACTTGGAAATATAAATAGTCACTTGGAATGTATATGAGTCATATGTTAGTGTGTGGAGGTGATGACAGTGATGTTGTCGATGTGTTGGTGTGTTGCATTGTTTGTTTGTGGAGATGGTGGTAGTGTTCTTGTCTGTGGAGGTGTTGGTGGTGTTATGGATGTGGTGTATAGAAGTATTGATGTGTAGATGTGGATGTGTTGGCGTGTGGATGTGGAGGTGGTGATGTAAGGTGGTTGGTGTGTGGAGGTTGTTAGTGTGTGTGGCGGTTGGTGGTTGGTTGTGTGTGTTGGTGGATGTGTTAGTGTGTGGAGGTGGTGGTGGCGTTGGTGTGGAGGTAATAGTAGTGGTGTTATAGATGTGTTGGTGTCTTGTTGTGTTGCTGTGTGGAGATGGTTATGATGGTGTTGTGGATGTGTTAGTGTGTGCAGGTGGTGATAGTGGTGTTGTGGATGTGTTGGTGTGTGAATGTGTTGGTGTGATGTGAAGGGGCATTGGTGTAATACAATGGTTAAAATAAAAGAGGTTAGTTCATCTGCTCTGTGGGATAAAGATAAAAAAATAATATTTTGTGACTTTTGCTTTAAGGAGGTGGACTTGGAAAATAGGCCGACAACCTATTACAACAAGGAAAGCTGATAAAATATCATTAAAAAATTCAAGAAAAGTATAGATATGAAGTATGATAGGATGCAGTTAAATAACAAATTGGTTCAATTAAAAAAATGATTGAAAAATGTAGAAAGAATTGAAGTGAGGATCCATGAGCTTGGGTTGGGTTCCAATAAAGTGAACAATTGATGCATTAGAGGAGTGGTGGGCAAAGAGATTAGGGCGAGCTTTTTTGAAACGTCCTTTGCTTTTGTCAATTTTTCATTTTTTTATCAAATGCTTCAACATGCCTTATATATTTGTAGGTGATGCTAGCTGCGAAAAAATTTAAACATAATGGTATTGATTCTGAGCTAGAAGAGAAGTTATACCATATGTTTGGTAGTGTGGTGGCAACAGGAATAATGCATGCGCCTCTAGTAAGGCAGGTTTTGGTGGCATCGCTGAAAACTTTGTTGCTGATCCAACAAGTGATTCTAATGAAAACTCCAACCCGAACCTTAATGAAGTTGAATCCACTGGTCGATCAAAGCATCCCAGGTTTCGTAAGAAGAAAAAAGAGGGAACTACTTTCATTAGAAGTCAGATTTTACAGTTGGTGGCTTCATGCACTAAATGACCTTGGACAATCACAAACAACATCTATCCAGCAAGTTATGTCAATTCTAGAGGCAACTCTAAAAATTTATGAGGATATGTCGTCTTATTTATTCTCTATGAAGTTGTCTGAAGACTTGACTCGGAGAGAGTTTATCATGACGATGACCCTTGATCGTAGGGTGCATTATTTACGTTATTTTCATGTGAACACTAACACTTGAGGGACACTTGATTTTCATTATATTCTTGTGGGACATTTTTTATTTGATTTTTGATGTGCCTCTGTCCATGCTGCTTTGGATATTTTATATTTGTTATTGGTTATTTACTTTTCATTGAGACAATGTTATTATTTTTCATCATTTTGTTTTCTATTTTCTTCTTTAATTTTATTTTCACGTGGTTTTTGTTCATATAATTATATGGTTATAGCTAATTAGGTAATGTTTATGTGTTACCTACATTGACACTGAATAACATGGATGTAAATAGAGAAAGCCGCCGAAGGAGAGTTGCAGCTGTAGTGTTTTTGATGTGCAAGTATTATAATTTGTATATAAAGCTCTCCTTTCATGACATCCTCGTACGTTAGTGACAAATGGGTTAGGAAGTTGCTTGAGCGCCACCCAACTAGATTTAAGAATATGTTTTGTATGACACATGGGGTATTCATCGATCTATTGGAGGAACTACATAGGAATCATGGTCTCCATGACTCTACTAAGAAAACTTCAAGAGAAATGTTAGCAATAACCCTCTACATATTATCATAGAATGAATCAATGTGATGAGCCATGAAACGATTCCAACACTTATTTGAAACAATATGTAGATATTTTTCAGTTGGGTTGAATGCAATGGTCAGTTTTTCTTCACAAGTCATCAAACCAACTGATCCAACATTCAAAATGACACGCAGAGATTTCATAGGATGCACGATATATGTCATATTTTCATGTAATTTTAGTCAAGTTTCAAATGAATACAATAATCTAGTTACCCTTATTAGTCTTTTTAGAATTGTATTAGAGCAATCAATAGAACACACGTGGATGCACGTGTTCAAAATAATGAGAAGATCACATTCATTGGTCGATGTTGGTCATTGACATAGAATGTCATGGATGTATGTAACTTCAACACATGCTTTCTTTTTTTATGGACGGTTGGGAGGGCGGTGCACATGACATTCAGATTTTTAAATTTGCAACACATAATAGGAAATCCAAATTCTGTCATCCATCCACAGGTTTGCTTTAGATTGAACTAGCCACATTTTGTTTTTACTTCTTTACTAATCATTATATTCACATAAGGTAAATATTATTTGGTCGATGTTGGATATCCATTATAGCGTAGATATTTGAAGCTTTATCCTCATACAAGATATCATATACTTGACTTTGAGAGAGCAAGCAATGTCACGCGGGGTAGAAGATAATTGTTCAGCAAAAGACACTTCTTACACGGTGTCATTGGAAGGACATTCAGAGTTTGATAGAAGAAATAGATCATACTTTGTGGTATGCCAACATATATGTTTCCTAAATTAGTGTAGATTGTGATCTCCACGATGACTCTCCACAATTATATTTGACGACATCATTCACTCAATAACATTTATTTTTGTATGGCAAATGAAAATCATTCACATGTCCCTTCTAAGACATGAATATCGGCTTCGACAATCTTTGTCACAGACCGAAATTAATATGCCCGAGATTTGCACTCAAGATGGGGAAGGTGCATGCAAGATGACAGAGTTGAGGGAACGAATTACGAATGTTATGTTTGGAGGGTGATTAGAGGGAACATTTAGTTTTTATTTATGTTTATTGTAATGTGCATTGAAAATATTTATTGTTTATTGTATTAGTAGTCTATAGAAGTCATGTCCATTTCTGTCTCTTATGCATTTAATATTTATTGTATCAAATTTTTATGCAAGTAATGTATACTTATTTTCCTTATGCATGTATTTTTTCTCGCTTGGATGACTGATGAGGCAACCGTGGGTAATATATCTATCCTAAATATTCCATGTATTTTTTTGGTGGGTTTTGGAGGCCAATAATGAGATGTTCGACCTTATGGGTTCTTTTGGATATCTTGTATGTTGTTATTGATTTGTGTCACATGTGAAATCCCAAGAAAAATAGATAAGTTCCTCTCATTTTTCACTACTATGATTTTTTAGGTTCTTCACGAGCTCAGTATTATGTGGTTAAAGACAGTCAAGAGTATTAATTTTATAAAGTTTGTTGTCTTATTGTGGTGATAAATTCGTTTATTTGTATACTGTGTTCTCTGAGATCGGATAGTTGCATAAAACTTTAATTGATTACTTCTATTATCAAATTTTTACTAGTGTTATATCTAAGGGTGTGTTTTTAAGCTTTCAGAAAAGATGAACTCGGGGATTTCTAGTACCTCTATAGCATTGCACTGCTACTGTGTGCTATAATGGTCCCTACTTCGCAGCAGTCACATAATTATGAGAGACAAATTTACATGTGCCCAATAGAATCATAGAAAATTGTGACTACTTTAGGTGGCAGATGGGCTGAAAGATTCCACCACTGAGTGATCGGGCGTGGAGAGTTTCTCTGGAGGACGACTTATCACATGATATACACCATCCGCATTATCTTATTATTAATTATTATTTTAATAATTTATTTATTTTTATTTTGGTAGTCATGCTACTCACTGTTTAGTGAGGTGTTTATTTTTATTTTGTAGTGTTATAGACTGGATATTTGCTTTCAAGTATGGATGTGCTGGTATGAATAGTTATGTTGTAAACAATATTACATTACAGAGGCATAATATTCATTTGTCTAAAACAATTAAAGCACATCTGTTTTGAAACTGCGGAAAACAAACAGACAACCAGCTTATCCGCAACAACTTCTCACCGCAGCTGTTGCACAACAACTTTTAAATAAGCTGCAGCTGCCCCAAACAGACCCTAAGTTAGAAGCATGATTCTACCCTTGTTCTCATAATGCTTTTTAGCCAAAGCTTGTTTCTAATAATGCATTCTTCGTCTTTTTTTTACCATAATGGTCTATGTAAACATATGTAAACTCAGCATGTGGATTTTCTTTACTCGAGAGGATCAATTGTGAAGTCATTTGTCATCTTTAGATGGACGTCATCTCTTCTTTAGATGCAATTTTTACATGAAAATGATTTCAGTATTTCATTATTAATGCTATATGGAGGAAATCGTCAGCCATTCTCATAATCCTTAGATTGAGATGTCTTCTCAAATCTAGATCATCTATAAACGATTTTAAAAATGTAGATTATGTAAAATTTATTTGGAAAATTTTTATAAACAATATGTAAACTCTGGATGTGGATTTTCCTTACCCGAGAGGATCAATTGTGAAGTCATTTGTCATCTTTGCATATTTTCTTCCAAAGATGGACGTCATCTCTCTTCTTTAGATGCAATTTTTACATGAACATAATTTCAGTATTTCATTATTATTGCTATATGCAGGAAATCGTCAGTCATTCTTATAATCCTTAGATTGAGATGTCTTCTCAAATCTATATCATCTACAAACGATTTAAAAAATGTAAATTAATGAAAAATTTATTTGAAAAACTTTTATAAACATAGGTAAACTCAGGATGTGGATTTTCCTTACCCGAGAGGATCAATTGTGAAGTCATTTGTCATTTTTTCATCTTTTCTTCCAAAGATGGACGTCATCTCTTCTTTAGATGCAATTTTTACATGAAAATAATTTCAGTATTCATTATCAATGCTATATGGAGGAAATCGACAACCATTCTTATAATCCTTAGATTGAGATGTCTTCTCAAATCTAGATCATCTATAAACGATTTAAAAAATGTAGCTTAACGTAAAATTTATTTGAAAAACTTTTATAAATATATTTTCCCAAATTTTTCGTTACTATGCTTAGGCCGGTTTATTATTTCACTTCACAATTCACACACATGTTAAAGAACCTTGATATAGCGATGGGTTACACTAGAATTTTATCAACCTGAAGATTATGAGAAGAGTGAGGAAAGAGATGTGGACAAAGAAGAATAAATTTACTATTAAGGCTTAGGAATACAAGTGGTAAAAGCCAGAGTTAGAACTCTTGGCTTTCCACGAAATCACTGTATTTTTTGGTAGAGATTCGGAGCGTGAAGCTCTATAGAATGAGTTGTATTTGTAATGAATGCAAGATATTGTAAGAAAATAAGAGCAATAGCCTAGGTTGAATCGATCCGGTGATTCTAGTGATGACATAGGGTGTATTCTTCCTTGAGTTTGGTGGAAATTATTTTCCTCATTGGCATGCAGAAGCCTCAAGCTCGGCTATGTGAGTCCTCTTTGGAATCTAGTTAGCACTTTCATTTCGTTGCTTTGAAGTGCTGCGGTTATGCTTTTTCTTTTACCTTTTTTTTTGTTTGTTATTTGGTTTTTCTTGGTCGTGAGTTGTATTTGATTATCTCTTCTTTTCTTTTTAAAATAAAGCTGGACATGACCTTCACATTAAAGAAAAATTATTCCATACGGTTCGGGCACCTCACGCAGCTTGTGTGCGGTGTCCGATCCGGACCGTAAATCACCTGATTTACGGTCCTGATGTATTTCGGTGGGCCCCACCTAAAATTTTTTATTTTTTATTTTTTAAAACGGAAATAATTCTGACCGTAGATCACCGTGATCTACGGCCAAGATCGAACACCGCATGCAGTGTCCACACGCAATAATCACTCCACATTAAAATGTTATATGCAATATTTTATATTTTATGAGTGGTCGATATAGTATAGTAATCACAATAGAATAATTTAAGAAATGTGATAAAGCAAAGAACTATCACAATACTTATAACAATAGTTTATAAGATGAAAAGTATTTTATGAAATCTTCGTTATTACTTATCCAATAAGTATTATATCATTCAGATATTTTCACAAGTATTATGTTAAATCCAAGAAATTACACATGACTTGTTGGAAGCCATGCTATAATGTGCATATATGTTCTATGTGATGTAAAATTGATACTTGTACATTTATAATTCAAGATTGAGAAGACAAGATATTATTCAAGTGATACACAAACAATCACAGTTAAAATATAATTCAAAAAATAACACAACATCCAAAATATGATAGTGCAATTTAAAAAGCGATGAAATTTTTAATATAGCAGATATAAACGCAAAAGTTGACAATAAAAGTATTTCCTATGAAATTTATACAAACAGGTGTTAACTTTATATGATGTTATAATTGTGTTGATATCTAGCATTGTCATTATGAAAGCCAAATTTAGGGTGCATTTGGGGCGGCGGAGCAGTACTACATCACAATTTTTCTTGTTTGGCGAAACTATTTTATGTCTGTGTTCTCAAAAAGCTACAACTAAAAGTTATTTTTTTCCCACCAGACTTAACTATCTCTGGTGGTTGCTAAAAAGTTGCGGTCTATTTTTTTTCAAATTTTTCTTAATAGCCATCGTAGCTTTTTAAACAATAGTTTATTCTTCAACAGCTTCACAACTACTTCTTTAAATAGGTGCAGCTGCTCCAAACAGGCTCTTAGGATTGCATGAAAAATTAAATTCCTTACAAGATAATGCTTAATATAAGTTCACATAACTTCTAAGAAAGTGAATGTGTAACTATTGAATATTATCATGATCTAAATCATTTTTATCAAGTGAGATATGAAGTGAGTTGGTTTGCTTGGGATTATAACTTTGTTACTGTTGAATCCAATTTTTTTTCTTGTGGAACATGCCTCGCGGGAGCGTGAGGAAGGGGAGAGGAGAGAAAAAGACAGGATAGAGTGCATGATGAACACTTAAGAGAAAAAAGGTTGTCCTTTTATTCATAAAATGATCCTTATTTATAGACATAAGATATCCTTGGTAAAATTACTTGCTTGCCCCAACTTCAATATGAGTGTTATAGGTTTCTATTATTCTTATATAATTGCCCTTATTTTAATAGGAGTGCTACAAATCATTATTACCACTTTAGCACCTTTTTTTAGCATAATTGACACTGGCACCTTTCCATATCCATAACCGATATTGACCTTTTAACGTGCCTAAGACTTCCAATTGGTAGGTCTTTCATTTGATCAACTTAGCTAGTTTGGTCAATTGGCCAGCCTGACAAGCCATATATATGATCGACCAGTTTGGTTTGACATGCTTTGCTAT
>JXCR01105956.1:0-76357 GCA_002079205.1 Phalaenopsis hybrid cultivar
CAAATGTCAAGCTATGTAAAGTTTATGAAGGATATTCTCAATAGAAAAAGGAAGTTTGAAGAAAATGAGAACGTTGCACTTAGTGAGGAGTGGAGTGCTATAATTCAGAAAAGCTTCCTGAAAAGCTTAAAGATCCTGGTAGTTTTACAATTCCATGTGCAATAGGAGACATATTTTATGGGAAAGTTTTATGTGATGTAGGTGCAAGCATTAACCTTATGCCATTATTAATGTTCAAAAGATTGGAATTAGGAAAATAACTCCTACTACCGTAACTCTACAGTTAGCAGATCGTTCAATAACATACCCTAAATGAGTGATACAAGATGACCTAGTGAAAGTGGATCAATTTATCTTTCTTATTGATTTCATTGTGCTAGATATGGAGGAAGATAAAGAGATACCTATCATTTTGGGAGACCTTTCCTAACCATCGGAAGAGCAATGACACATGTGCAAAAAGGTGAATTAACAATGCGCGTCAATGATCAAACGATTACTTTAAATATTTCAAGATCAATGAAATATCCTGCAAAAGGTAAATATGATTAATGTTATAGGATGGATGTTATAAGATATCTAAGAGAATGTCATTCAAAACTACTTATGAAGAAAAATTTGAAGAAAAAGATTTGGAACACGAGAAAAAAGAGGAATTAGATTGATGTGAAAAACTTTTTAAGGAAGATTTAAACTATGTTCGAGAAAGTTTTGAAATTTTTGATACGATAGACAAAGATAAATCATTTTATCCATCAATTGAAAAAGCTCTAGAACTTGAGTTGAAATTACTTCCTGAACATTTAAAATATGTTTTTTTAGGAGATTCCTCTACTTTACCAGTTATAATTTCCTCAAAATTAACAATGGAAGAAGAAGAAAGGTTGATTAAAATTTTGAAAAAATTTAAGAAAGCCTTTGGATGGACAATTACTGATATTAAAAGAATCAGTCCTTCAATTTGTATGCATATATTTCATGTGGAAGAGAACT
Source organism: Phalaenopsis hybrid cultivar (assembly GCA_002079205.1). NCBI lineage: Eukaryota > Viridiplantae > Streptophyta > Magnoliopsida > Asparagales > Orchidaceae > Phalaenopsis > Phalaenopsis hybrid cultivar. The sequence continues at coordinate 994 of JXCR01105956.1, forward strand.
CCAACCCAAGGCTGATTCTCAAAGGAGATTGAATCCTTTTATGAAAGAAGTTGTTAAGAAAGAAATATTAAAGTGGTTAGATGTTGGAATTATCTACCCTATTTTAGATAGTGCATGGGTTAGTCCAATTCAGTGTTTTTCTAAGAAAGAAGGAGTAACTATAACTGTGAATGAAAATAATGAATTAATACCTACTATACAAGTTACAGGGTGGCGAATATCATTATACAAAATTAAATCTTGCCACTATGAAAGATCATTTTTCATAACCTTTTCTAGATCAAATGTTGGATAGACTAGTTGGCATAAATACTTTTGTTTTTTGGATGGATATACTGGTTATCACTAAATACAAATATCTCCTGAAGATCAAGAGAAAACAATTTTTACCAGTCCTTATGGTACTTTTTCTTTTAAAAGGATGTCCTTTGGTTTATGTAATGCCCCTACTACATTTCAAAGATGTATGATGGCAATTTGTTGTAATTTAATTGAAAAGGGGATAAAAGTATTCATGGATGATTTTTTAATGTTTGGAACTTCATTTGACTCATGTTTAGAACATTTACCTAAAGTGCTTAAGTGTTGTGAAACAAATTTAGTCCTTAATTGGGAAAAATGCCAATTTTTGGTAGCAGGAGGAATTGTATTAGGTGATCAAATATCAGAAAATGGTATGGAAGTTGATCCTGCTAAAATTCAAGTGATCGTTAATATACCTTATTCGATAACTATATGGGAAATTAGGAGTTTTTTAGGACATGTTGGATTCTACATGTGTTATATTAAAGACTTTTCAAAGATTGCTAAGCTTTTATGTCATTTACTGGAAAAAGATGCAGCTTTCAATTTTGATGAAGAATCCCTAAAAGTTTTTAATTTATTAAAAGAAAAATTAATCACTGCACCAATTATAGTTTCACCAAACTGGGGGAAACCTTTTGAATTGATGTGTGATGCTAGTGATTATGCTATATGAGCTGTTTTAGGACAAAGATATGATAAAATTTTCAAAATAATTTACTATACTAGTAAAACTCTTAATGAAACTCAAATCAATTATACAATAATTGAAAAAGAGTTATTAGCAATAATTTGAAATAGTAGATCGAAAGGGGACTGAAAATTTAGATCATATTTAATCGGAACTCATTGTGTAGTGCATACAAATCATTCTGTTATTTAGTACTTAATGAAAAAGAAGGATGTTAAACCTAGACTTATAAGATGGATTCTTCTTTTGCAATTCATTCTGCTATTAAGTGCTTAATGAAAAAGAAGGATACTAAACTGAGACTTATAAGATGGATTCTTCTTTTACAAGAATTTGATTTTGAAATAGTAGATTGGAAGAGGATTGAAAATAAAATTGTTGATCTTTTTTCTAGGCTTTAGTTAGAAAAACCACTCTAATTTGAAAAAGAAATTAATAAACATTTTCTAGATTAAAAATTGTTCATTATTAATGAGTGGTGTGTTCCATGGTATGCAAACATTGCGAACTTTATTGTTAGCAATATTATACCCTATGGAATGACATACCAACAAAAGAAGAAATTTATTTCTGAAGCTAAGACTTATTTTTGGGATGACCATTTTTATATAAATAAGGAAATGATCTAATAATTTGAAGATGTGTACCATTAGAAGAAACTTATGAAATTATCCAAAAATGTCATAATTCTGATGGGGGGATATTTTGGTGTTCATAAAACAACATACAAAATTTTACAATCTCGAATCTATTGGCCTACAATTTTTAGAGATGTTAATGCTCATATCAAAACTTGTGATAGATGTCAATGAGTAGGCAATATTTCTAGAAGAAATGAGATGCCCCTCATTTATATGCTAGAAGTTGAAATATTTTATGTTTGGGGATTAGATTTCATGGGACCATTTATACCATCTTTCAAAAATTTATATATTTTGTTAGCAGTGAACTATGTATCCAAATGGATATAAGATGTTGCTTTACCTCGACGTGATGCTCAAAGTGTTGCAAAATTTTTGAAAACAAACATATTTTGTAGATTTAGGATGTTAAGAGCTATGATTACTGATGGGGAGGTCATTTCAGAAAGGCCATAATGGAGAAGTCATTAAAGATATATCATATAAATCATGATTGCTACAGCTTATCATCCTCAAACAAGTGATTTGGCAGAATTATCCAATTAGGAAATTAAAAGAACTATGGAAAAATCTGTGAATTCAATAAAAATGGATTGGTCGGTGAAATTTGACTATGATTTGTGGGATTAGAAGACTGCATACAGAACTCCTATAGGAATATCCTCATATAGGCTAATATTTGGGAAAGCTTGTCACTTACTAGTTGAACTTGAGCATAAAACATATTGGGCGATTAGAGAGTTCAATTATAATTTGAAAGATGCTGGTGAGAAAAGATTATTGCAATTAAAGCTCATTTATGAGAGTGCCAAGATTTATAAAAAAAAAGATGAAGATGTGGCATGATCGAAGGCTCTTACTAAAAATTTTCAACCAAGGCAACAATTTTTGCTATATAATGCAAGGATAAGATTATTTCCAGGCAAACTTAAGTCCAGGTGGATGGGCTCATTTGTTGTGATAAAAGTTTATCCTTATGGAGCTGTGGATATCAAAGATCCTAAAACTGAGAAAGTATTTAAAGTGAATGGTCATAGACTGAAACCTTAGATATTAATGAGTCTGAGAAAATTTTTAAGGTTAACTAACATAGTCTGAAACCTTATTTTATAGGAGATCAACATAAATTTAATGATGAAATGATGTTGGGTCAACAGGAATAAGCATTAATTACGTCGGGCTGACGACGTAAAACCAAGCACTTTGTGGGAGGCAACTCATAGTTATCAGTGTGTTTTTATTTTGATTGTTGTTTTGTGTGTGATTAAGAAAATTAGGGTAGTACTTTTGAAACTATTATGTGCTAGTAAATATTTTAAGATTTTTTTTAGTGACCAAGACATGTTAAAATGAGAATTTGGATGTTAAGTTGACTAGTGAAAAAATGTGCACTGGCGCTTAAGCGCCAGATCCGACACTTAAGCATGACAGTTTAAACAAATGTGCGAAATTAATATTCTAGAAGGTTTAATCGCAAATTGGTTTGTAAAAACGTGCCATGACAGTTTTTAAACATGTCTAGGAGTTATTAGAAGGATTTAGGCATATAAATAGAACGGTTTTGTGAAGTAATTTCACCCCAGATCATTTCTAGCCCTAAAATTCTAAGAGCAAGTGAGATTTAGAGAAAATGTCTTCATGGGAGATGGATTTGAAGAAGAAAGAAGAAATCATGAGGAAGAGGTTCATTAGTCAAAGTGTACAAGAGATGTATAACGGTTTCTTAGCCGTTAGTATTGAAGGGATATCAGAGAAGATCAACAAAATTGAGAATACTATGGCTTTATTAGAGACCAAGGTACTTGAGTTGCATGCACATCTAGAGCATATTGGATGGAAATTGAAGATGCAATTTAGCCACACAAGTTATATAATGGAAGAAGATAAGGTGGTGTTCATAAAGCATAATTTGATTGAAGAAGATAGTATCAGAGCTCGTCACCACCGTCTGTTTTATCAACTTTATATTCCTGGAGAGACTAATGAAAGATAGGAATTTGTTCCTTCGAATGAAGAATAGAATTAAGTTTAGAGTTAGAAGTTGTTGTTTTCAAGTGGTTTAGTGTTTAAGTCTTGTTTTTAGTACTTAGGACTTCTTATATGTGTTTAATTGTCAAATGATTGTTGTGTATTTGTATTTAGAAAAAGTTACTCATCCAAGTCTATTTGGAGTGAGAATTAAGTGTTTAAAGGTATTTGTACTTATTTGTGAATTAATATAAGTTTGTTCGTGTGAAAATTTGTGTTATTTTTAGCCTCGAATTGAAATAGTTGTTATGGAGAATTTTGAGAGAGAGGGGAGTTATAGGAAGTTGAAAATAGTCATTTAAGTGCTATGAGACCATTTAGGGGTGGTTTACTTAGAAAAATAGTGCATTTTCCTTTAATTTAACAATTTTGAAAATCGTGCACTGGTGTCTAAGCTCCACATCTCGTGCTTAAGTGTGAGCCAACCCAAGAGGCAGGTGCCTTAGTGCCATTTACCCGTCCTTAAGCGCCGGTTCGCGAATGGTTAAAAGTGAAATTTCAGCCCAAAAATCACAATTTTTAACGTCACTCTCACCTTCAACCTCTCGAGTTTGCGATTTTTGAGGGCTAGAGCACATCTAAATTGAAAACTTCTTAGTAGAATCAAGTGAAATATGCTAGATCCAAGTTCTTTGAGGTAAGAGCTTTACTTCTATGTAAAAATTTTGGATTTTCACTATGCATTTTGAGTACATTTGGAGAAATTAAAAAATTCACTTTTCATGGTGAAAAATGAAAAAAACAATCTATGGAAATTGCATGGGAAGTCTAGTTTATACTTTAGGTGTTTAGTTTAGTAATTTAGACTTGATTTTTGAAGTTATTTTTGGAGTTTATAAAATTTGTAGAATGACACCAAGAATGAAGAGGAGCAAAGGAAAGAGCCCTTTCGATTCGAGTAAATTTGTTAGTTTAAAGGCTCAGGATAGGTACAGTGAAACTAATTCAGAAGTAGTGTTTTAGGAATCCAGATGGAGACGTAGAGGATTTGATTGTTCGCCAACAATGGGAATGATTCTGATGTCTCTCTGCTGTGACAGTTATTTCTGTTGTTAGAGAGTTATATGCAAGCCTCCGTGAGGCTGAAGACAATAGATTCATGGTTCAAGGAAATATTAGTACCTTTTTCACTGGAGGTAATCAACTTGTTCTATCATATGCTACCTGATAATTTATGTTTTTATGCAAATTATAGTTCAACTGAAATGGAGTTTGACGAGATTATTTCTAACTTGAATATTGGAAGATCACTAATGAGAGGAGAGTCGACTTCCCAACTTCAAAGTTATGTGCACCTTTAAAGTCATGGCACTATTTTATTTATGCTTGTCTGCTATCAACAAACCATCTCAGTGAAGTGACCAAAGAGATAGCGACATTAAATTATTGTATCCAGGAAGGAAAGCTCATCAACATAGAGCTTTGATTTATCATACTATCATCAGTTCAGTCACTGTCGTTACCACCATTGGTCTGGGATTTATTTCCTTGTTCTTTTCTTTGTGTGAGTAGGCTTAGTTAAAAATGATAGCTGGGAGGAAGTGTTTTTACCTCTAAAGCCCATCACTAAGGTGAATGTGAAGAATTATTCTGAGCATTCTATTTTTGGTTGGAGTGGAGGATTTTCTAGGAGCTATGGAATGGAGACGTTTGTTGCTTCTACCTCTACTGCTTCTACATCTAGACCATCTATCTCACGAGCTTCTACATCTAAAGGTGAGTCTACTGAGACCCAAGACCAATTATTGCAAAGGAAGACTGATCACTTTAATTTTACCGCTGATAAAGTTTAGAATTTAGAGTGTTTTGCAGAGCATACTGATAGGTATAGTAGGAGAAATAGTGATTATGAAGAGAAATTTCACTCATCTCTGGAGAACCTAATTAGGGGTGACCCAGAAGTGCAATTTCCTCTATATCCTTGATATCCTGATTATGAGCCTGCAGAAAAGTGGTATAGCGGTAATTCAGAAGATGAGGAGTAGAATTGTGAGATTTTTATGTTTGTAATATGTGTTAGACTATGTGCTTTGGACTTGAGCTTTGTGATGTGTTGTTTATTTTTATGTTATGGACTGTGTGGTGTGGTACTGCTACATTTGCATCATTGTGATGAAATGTACTATTTATTGTGTTTTAGACTTTTGTATTTTATTGTTATTGTGATGTTTGTGTTAGTTAGTAGTTTGTTTTAAATTCTAGGGTAGTAACTTTGTGAGGTTTTGTGATTTAGTTAGTTTAGAACTTAACTTAATCTGGTCTTTTGTAAAGTTGAAAACCTTTCTAACTTAGGTCTTAAATTTGAAACTTAGGAAACTGCTACCCTCTTTTGAAAAGATGAAAATCTTGCTAACTTAAGTCTTAAAACTTAAATTTCAGAAACTGCTACCCTGTATTTTTCTTTTATCATGTTTGTGAGTTTATTTTTATGTTGAGAATGTGAAGTCTTGTTAGTGTGTTAGTCTTTTTAATGTTTATACCCATTGTTTAGAAGTCTATTGAATCTCTACATATTGAATTGAAATGAAAATTTTAGAAATTTTATCAAAATTAATTTTACTCTTGTTTTTAGTTTTATACTTGTATCAAATCCCCAGTGGAAAGCCCAAAAATAATATATTCCTCTTTGTGTGTACACACATCTCTCTTTTGTTATTAGATGTAAGACCTTCATGACAAGGAATTATGGCTTTCCTTTAACTCTTCTTTTGGGATAGAATATTAGTGTCCTAAAATTCCTTCCCAAGGCCAACATACCTACATTTGTCATCTTTTAATAGTAGTATCAGACCTCCTTAAAAGGAATATAACATCTACTCTCTCTTTTATTATATGATGTAAGACCTTCCTAACACGAATTTATGACATTCTTTTATTCTTTCTTTAGAACATTATATAAGTCGCATAGAATTCCTCTTCCAAAACAGACATTTGACAACTTTGAGAAGTGGTCTAAGACCTCCTTCAATGTAACATGGCATCCACTTTCTCTTTACTATCGGTGTAAGACCTTCCTGACTAGGAATTATGGCTTTGATATAGTTCTCCTTTGGGATAGGATATTAGTCTCCTAACATTCCTTCCCAAGACCAACATACTGACATTTGACGTCTTTGAATAGTAGTGTAAGACATACTTACATGAAATATGACATCTACTCTCTCTCTTACTATCGGATGTAAGACCTTCCTGACACGGAATTATGACATTCCTTTAGTCTTTCTTTATAATAGGATGTAAGTCGCATAGCATTCCTCTTCCAAAATTGACATTTGAAAACTTTGAGAAGTGGTATAAGACCTTCAATGGAACACACATCCACTTTTTCTTAACTATTGAATGTAAGACCTTCCTGACAAAGAATTATGGATTTCCTATAGTTCTCCTTTGGGATAGGATATTAGTCTCTTACCATTCCTTCCCAAAATAGACATACCAACATTTGACATTCTTGAGTAGTCGTATAAAACCTCCTTAGAAAGATTATGGCATCAACTCTCTCTCTTGTTGTAGGTTATAAGGGCTTCCAGACAAAGAATTATGGCTTTCCTATAATTTGCTTTTCCTTATGACTTTTTCATAAGTCATGACACTCTCCTCCCTAGAAAACTTTAAAATTGAATGATAATCTACCTGACATGGTATAATCATACTCTGCTCTTTAAAACCACTGACATACTGACAATTTCATTGGGTTATCTAGATCGTTTCTGTCAACGCTAATATGTGTGACATATTTATTAAGTATTCCACACATATTGGGGGCTCATTTGTTGACCTTACTTTTATAAGAGTTTATTTTTAATGACATTTATGAATTATTTTGAGAAAGAAGTCTACCAACATTGACTCCTTAAATCTCATCAAGGGTCTCTAAATCCTAAAATATAGGGTAAAACCCAAATGTGTTCTTTTAAGCACAAATTTTGGTAACACTCTAAGTTGGTAACATTAATGACAATAGACCCTGATTTAGGATCATCTGGACCCTATGATCACCACATTGACCATTTAGTCAACATTAATACCCAATTGGTCAAACTTGGTCAAATTAGTCAATCTTGGTCGAAATGGTCACCTTTAGTCAAAATTTGTCAAACCAGACCATTTGGTCAACCCAAACACCAAACTGGTCAAACTGAACCATTTGGTTAACCCAAACACCAAATTGGTCAAAACAAACCATTTAGTCAACCCAAACATCAAATAGGTCAAACTGAACCATTTGGTCAACCGTAGACCCAAATGATCACCATATGGTCAATTTAACCATCATGGTCAATCCTTGGTCAAGCTTAAGTTATAATATCAAATCCATTGACCTGATGATAAACTCAACCATGACATGGTCAAGTAAGCACCCTGGTCAACCTTGGACCTAAACTGGTCAACCCTGACCAAATTTGGTCAACTTTACCATTTTGGGCTAAATTTTGGTCTTTAATCAAATTATCTTTACACTTAAACCTTAAATTCATCTCATGAAAAATTACTAATGGGTCACCCATGATCCATGAGATCTAACACAAATTAAGAACTAATTAATCTAGTTAAACCTTATGTACTTTAGGTTCAATAAACCATAAACCTAACTGGGTCTAACAAAAATTTAGACCTAATTAATCTACAGAAGCCTTACTTACATTAGGCTTAATTAACCTTAAACCTAATTAGGTCCAACCCAAATTATATCCTAATTAACTTAGTTAAACCTTACTTACAGTAGGTTTAATTAACTCTAAACTCCAATTAGGTTTAACCCTAATTAATCTAATTCAACCTTACACATATTAAGTTTAATTAACCTTCAAACCTAATTAGGTATAATCTTAATTAGACATAATTAAACCATTAATTATTAACTGCATTAGAATTAAGTTAACCTAAACCATAATTAAGTCTAATTCCAATTAGGTTTAATTAATAATTAAATCATTACTCATATTAAGCTTAAACAACTTTAAACCTTATTTAAGTCCAACCTAAATCAACTTAACTCTTAGGTTCAACCCAAATTGAACCTAAGTCAACCCAAACCTTAGGATCAATCTAAGTCAAATAAAATCAACCTAATTCAACTTAAACCTTAGGTTCAATTCAAATCAAACATATGCCAACTCTAAGTCTAGCCTACATTAGACTTAATTAAAATCTAAGTTTAACTTACGTTAGAGTTTACCAAACTTTCTTAGGACTAACCTACATCAAAGCTAAATCTTAAGTCTAATCTACAATACACTTAACAAAAAATTGCCTTTAGATTCAACCTATCTAAAATATAAGTCTAATCTACATTAGATTTAATCAAATTTCTTTAGTTCCAATTTACATTATGTCAGCACTATTTTGGTTTGAGGAGTTGCCTGTAAGAAGCTGTCAGTCACCGGAATCAAAATCTCCTCGTCCGCTTTGGAAGGACATTTTAATGTTTAAAAAAAATATGAAATCAAATTCACCCCCATATTTTTAATAGTTTAAATGAAAGAGCGTTGTACCTCAAATCATGCATCTATCCCGAAGGATAAACACAAGACTTGAGGATGAGGCTTAATCAAATAAATTGAGAAATATATGACATCTATTTGGTCTGTGAAACCATTTTATTTGCCGATAATTTCCCTTATTTAATATGAAGAATTAAATAGGGTTTATATCAAGCTAGGTTTGGAAAAGCGTCCTATAAGGGCAAGCCTCTATAGTTAATTACATCTTAAATGACCAAAGCCACCTAAGATAATAAAAAAAATTATCTTCAAGGATTTCAAAAGGATAGGGCTGTTCAACAAGATCAGACAGAGAGGTGTGAAATGGGATTGGCTCAAGTTTGAAGCATTTGGCTTTTGGAATCAAAGAAGGAAGAATTAGGGGATGTCATGGATTTGGAGGGAAACCTCGGTGACTTCCCAATCTATCATGTTGTTTGGCTTCAGTTTTGAGGAGAAATATTTAGGTGTTACATCCTGCCAATTTTATTTGTTAGGACTCACATTTGTGTGAAACGATCAAACAAATAGCTTGGAAGATGTGATAATTTAGATCGTGACGAACGACAACCTCAAAGTCTTAAGATGATTTAGGGCTTATATTGTATAGCAGAGCTATACAAAGGCCTAAATATAGGGTGAGGATTTATGTTGCATAAGCAGACAACCTCGAAATCATATGGCTTGGTTGTTTAAGTTTAAGGAAGGAAGTTGGTTTAGATGGGAAAGACAGGTTCTGTTGTTGAAAATGGTCGTGCTGCCCACCATGCTAGCTCCAAGCTTCTTATCGTGACAAATTTAAGTTTTCTAGGGTGTCCAGTTATGATGTCAAATCAGGTGGCTATATGTTTGTAGTTCTTTAAATTTTATGGGTGATGTTAAAGTTGATTAGAGCGACACTGGTTAGGATCCCACAGTTCCCTCACTCTAACACCACTATTTTCTATTGGATTCATATAGTCTGAATGAATTTACTAAACTCAACTTAATGAGTTCCATAATTTCATTTAGACTGTGGGAAGCCTCCTAAGCAACCGTAGGTTACCTCCTCCGAGGGGTTCCCGATCTTCCGATAGAGACGTTTTAATTAAACGAACTTACTAAACTCAACTTAATGAGTTCCATAGTTTCATTTAGACCGTGGGAAAACTCGTTAAACCGTAGGTTACCTCCTCCGAGGGGTTCCCGATCTTCCAATAGAGACATATTAATTTAGTTAACCGTAGGTTACCTCCTCCGAGGGGTTCCCGATCTTCCGATAGAGACGTTTTAATTTAGTTAACCGTAGGTTACCTCCTCCGAGGGGTTCCCGATCTTCCGATAGAGACGTTTTAATTTAGTTCGTAGGTTACCTCCTCCGAGGGGTTCCCGATCTTCCAATAGAGACCTTTTAATTTAGTTGAAGTGTAGGTTACCTCCTCTGAGGGATTCCCGATCATCCGATAGAGACGTCTTAATTTGGTTGAAGTGTAGGTTCCCTCCTCCGAGGGATTCCCGATCATCTAATAGAGACGTCTTAGTTTATTTGTAGTTGTTGTTTTGTGTGATGTTTGTGATTAAATTTTGAGTTGTTTTATATTTGGAATATTGTGGCAGTGAATTTTATCTTGGTTGATTTTAGTTTTGCTTTTGTGGCTATCCTGATAGTTTTAGCTTTCATGTAGGGTGGTATCGTTGTTTAGCATGCAAGTTTGTGTTAACATCAAAAGTAGAGTATGAAAGTACAAGAAAGATGGCTCTATAAACTGTAAAAGCGTACCTAGCGAGTCTTCTCGTTCCACCACCTAAAACTCAAAATGCTTGTCATGGCAATTTAGATGAAGCAGGAAAGTAAGGTTTTGGCGACCTACCTAACCCTAGGCCATATCTTGGTGGGTCTCTATTAGTTTGATTAAGGATGACTTTTGTTAGGAAAAACATATTAAGTTTAGTAAACCTCTGAGGTATCTAACAGGTCTAGAGGAAGAAGCACGTCCATGCTTCCCTCTCACCACCGGTGAAAAGTCTTGAGCTCATTTAAACTTATTATGCTGTTTAATAATTCATCCCATGGATACCTTTAATGCTCAATGAACAATGATGTTTCAATTATCTCTAAGAGTGGGTTAGTCATCATTTGTGATTTAATTTGTAAATTATGCGGGTGATGACCCTTAAAAGGACAAGTTAATGTTATCAAGGCACTCAGCCAACTTTTTTAATTTGGGCTTGTAGTGTTTTAAATAAGTTCAATTTTAATTATGTTCACTTTTCTAATCTTCATTTAATCATATTTGATTTAGCCTAGGTCACTATTAAGCCCTTAAGGTTTTGGTGGATGTCTTAGTATATATTTTGGAAGTGATTGAATTTTAAGTGATGATGATTCATTTTTTAAATTCATTTAAACATCATATAGAGGTATTAGATTAGTAAGTTATCAACACCCAATACTATAACCCTAAGTCTATGATCATTTATTTGACTAGATTTCAAAATTTTAATAATTTAAGAAAATTACAATTTTATCCTTTGATTATGGAAAAAGTGAGGTTGGTTTCTACCAATTAATCCCCTTATGTTTCAATTATCCAAATATGTTGATTAGGATCAAAGGTCACCCATTTTCTTTCTTAAATTAAGCCTAAATGTTAATTAAGGCCAAATTTTCAAAATTACACTTTTGCCCTAAGGCTCTATCACTTCATAATTTGTCAAATCTAATTCAAATGACTTTGGAATTTTCATCCCACCTCACTCATGGGTCAATTAATACATCAGAGGAGAAAATGTGATTTTTCAAAATTTATATTAATTTGCATTTTTATTTTAATGCAAAAAATAAGATTTTTTAAAGAAAATTCCATAACTTGACCAAGGAAAATTCTAATCCCTTGAAATTTTAACTGGAGGTAGGCTTAAACTAGAGAAGCCGTGGACCAAATTTCATGATTTATTGAATTATATTTGAATTTTAAGAATTATTTTAAGTTTTAAAGTATTTATTAATTATAAAATATTTTAATAGTGGAAAATTAAGTTTTATATTTTTATTAAATCTCTCTGATGTCAAGGGACATAGAGGAAAAAATTTCACATTTTTTAATTTTTATTTGAATTTTTAGAATCATTTTAATGAAAATCCATTTTTAGCCTTTAAAAATTATTTTAAGCTTCAAAGTTCAATATCTTCACTTACAAAATTAGGAAAAGTATTCAAATTATTCCTAAGTGCTTAGAAAACAATTTAGAATATTTTTATGTATTTTATTATTTTTATGATTTTTATCATTTTTTAATTATTTAAATATTAAAAATAAGCTTGAAAATGGATTTTTTTTTTAAATTCAAATTTATTTTTAGAAAATTCCTTTGATCACAAAGAACTAAACTAATTTTTATAATTTTTTTAGTTATATTTTAATTATTAAAAATCATTTTAGAACAAAAATGTCATTTAACTTGAAAAATTAATTTGAGTTATTAAATGAGCTCCAAATGTTTTGAAATTTTTATGGGGAGTTCCATGAACTTTGAATCTTAATGGAGATTAAAAATCAAGTCATTTAGATGTTTTTGTTAACCAAAATTAATTTTCTTTTTATTTTAGGGTTGGTGGAAATTAAGTGCATTCTTAATGAATTAACCCATGAAATATTTTCCAAAGGGTTCTCTGGTCACATTAAACCTTTCAAAAGTTTCTTGGAATTTTATAAACAACATGCTAATTATTTTGATTAATTTATACAAATAATAGACATAAAATTAAAAAATATGGTTCTCTATCTAGAGATCTCCTCTAACTTTGGAAAAATCAGGGAATGTTTCTTAAGACAGATCCAACAACATGCTAAAATTTCAAGTCATGGTGAAATGTCTACATGCATGGAGAATCAAAAGACCTTCTTTGATATTTTTCTCGAGCCAATCCTTAAAGATGAAACATTCTTCTATAGTGTGTCCCAACAATCGGTGATACGGGCAATAATTTGGTTCATTCATTTTATCGAACTCTTCTGATTTCTTTGGCTCAGGTAATCTGAACTCAGGCTTTTTCATCAGACTTCTAAACATTTTGGATATGGCTTCATCTTTAAAAGAATACACCATTTTTTTTCGTTCTGCCAGAAATATTCTCTTATTCTGAGATGACCCTCCTTGAGGCGGTCGCTGGTTGAACTGGCTATTCTGTTTATGAGTATTTTGTGATGAAGACTGACAAGGATTTTTTTGCATATATCTTCATTGGCTATCTTCCTTTGTCGATAGTTGTCACTGTTCCTGATTTTTTTTCAAACACTCTAGCTGCCTTGGACTTCGCGTGTGAATCTATATGTTTGATTTCTTCTTGAAGACTGCTGGCTTTACTAAGTAGATTCTCAAAGGATTTGATGGTGAGTCCCTTGAGCATGAAAGCTGTTAGCCCATGAATGTTTTTGAGTAAGATCTCAATCGCATGATGTTCCTGTAGTTGAGGTTCACACTTCATGCTAATGTTTCTCCACCTCAAAATGTAGTCCACCAAAGTCTCGTTGGGCTTTTGCTTTTCCATCATGAGCTCCTTACAGACACATTATGTTGCGCTCCAAAGAATCTTTTCACAAATAGTTGTTCCAACTCAGCAAAGGTTTTCACTAATTTGTTAGGTAAATCAGCATAGCAATCAAAGGAGACCACTGACAAGCTACCGACAAACTGTTGGAACAGTAAAGCTTCACTATTCCTTGTGTTGCCACAACTGGATTGGAAGTGTGCTATATGTTGTCTGGGATTTCCAGTCCCATCAAATATTTTAAAATTTGGGGCCATAAAACCCCTAGGGAAGGGTACGACATTGAATTCTTTTGGGTAAAGTCTACCCTTTATAATTAATGCACCACCCTTAGATTGGGTTAAGGCCTCTTGAACTTGTTCGACCATTTTCTTAAATTCTTTCTCTAGCATGACGCCCGATGGAGAATCCTTCTTTTGTTGCTCATCTCTGTTTGCCAAGGCAACTTCTCTTCTTTCATCTGTAATATGTATTATCTCTGGTTAGTTGACATCTAAAGATGCTAGTTGCGGTGCTTGTGATTGCCCTTGAATGGCGGCCATGGTGGTCATGGCTGCGACCATCTTTTCTATCATTTTCTCCAGTTGGGTGACTTGCTCATCCCTTAGGAGAATAGCCCTACGCAGTTCATCTACGGCGTTCTCTTCAATGAGAGGTTGAGCATCGTGCACATATGTAGCGGCTCTGGTTTTGATAACATGGATATCCATGAAATCTTCTTCAAGATAGTTATTATAATCAAAATCTTCATCATTGCTGTCGATGGAAACAACGTGTTCCCAAGCCAACTCGAAAATTTTGGTTGTGAGTTTTTCATCTTCAATCATTGATTCTTTGATTGTTTTATGATCTGGAGGACACCGCTGATCCTCCTCCTCTTGTTCTTCCATTTCACTGGTAATCGCTGTGACAATGTCAGATACTTCAGACCATGGCTTCATTTTATGATCTTGCTCTGCGGGCTTACTAGACTATATTGGTACAGCGACCTTGGGTATCCATACCTTTTTCTTTGACAATTATGTCTCAGGATGGAGTGTCCTAGCAGAAACATCGGTATGTCGAGGAAGATTATGCTCCTCATGGTGCAGACCAGCTACAATATCAGCTAATCTCTTTATCTTTTCCTTTAGAGTTTTATGGATGTCTTTAATGTGCGTGCTAGGTAAAATTCTTGGACTTAGTCTTGACTTAATCGGTTGAAGACCTGTGGTCCCAGTGACAACAGACTCGGTGGTGACTATGGCGGTATCAACTCTACTCCCCAACAGAAACCAAACAGGAATACGAGTAGGCAAGGCCTCAATTAACTTCTGAGATTGTTTGGTGGACTTGACATCCTTTAAAATTTCTTTCTTCATACGAGGGGATATTGCATGTCACACTCGTTTAAGTAGTTTACTGACTGAACAACCTTCTTTGGCGACTAGCCTCTGAAAAACTGAACTGACTCGGGTAATAGGAGTAGACTTCTTTGTCTCCATACCCTATCCATGAAGTGCTGGTAATGCAGCGATAATCTGCTAGATACTTCAAAGGATGGAATCTACTTCCTCGCAGAAGCGGATATGATTCCAGTAATTCTAACTCCTCTTGGTGAGGCTCTTCATCAGTAGGTACTTCCTTAGGAGCCTGAGATTTAGTGGCCCTCCGAACTCTCCTGCTACGGTTTCTCCTTTGGGTTCAAGTTAGTGGTGTAGTATTTGAACCCGACTCGATTTCAAACACAGATGATGGGACAACCAATCCCTCAGTCAGATCTTCAATGATCATTACTTCTTTCCCCTTAGCAATGAACACTGATGGCCAAATTCAATGGATCTTCTAGAAGGGAAGTTAATGACGCTATAGCGCCAGTCTGGGCGCTATAACGCCCTTTAAACGTGTCTGTGGTGCGATAGCGCCAGGGGACAATACTATGACGTCATACAATTTTCACCATTTTTGCTAATTTTAGGCGCCCTTTGAATGCGTCTGTGGTGCTATAACACCAAAAGCTTTTTGCTAATTTTAGATGTCCTCTGAACACGTCTGTGGTGCTATAGTGCCAGGAGACGACGCTATGACGCCATACAATTTGCACCATTTTTGCTAATTTTCTCTCATTTTCTCCAAATGTCCACTCCATGTACCTGAAACAAAAAACATACAGAATACATTCCTTTAAATTGCAATATACATGAAGCGATCATAAAATATGCACTAAAAACATGTAATTTTAAGGTGGATCAACAACCCAACTCTAACTCAATACAACTCAAGTCCAACCCAAGTGCAACCTAGCTCTAACCCAAGTCTAACTCAGGTCTAACTAAGCTTGACCTCATTTCAATCTAGGTCCATACTAGCTGACCCCATATCATATTTGAGCTTAATTTTGAGATGATCTTAGCTGGAAAGCTAACTCACTTTAGTGGAACCCAACCTAGGTTTAATCCAGGCTAAATATATGTTTTCATGTTTCATTTCATCTCTTTATTGTGTAAATTAAAAATAATAAAAAAACTAATAGAAAAATGTGTGAAAAAAGGGGGAGAAACTCTCACAAGATGATTCTATCCATAAAAATCCAAACTTTGACTACAAAAAAAAATAAAAATAAAACTTAGGAAAATCTTGATTTTTCATAATGACTGACAGGACTAGGAAATCAAACAAAATACAAATTAAATATTGAACCTTAAACATCTAAATCACACCAAGATAAAAATTAGAAATCAAAACTTGACAGATTTGACATAAATACTAGGTTATCAAACTTAAACACTAGAACTAAGGATCTTACACTTACCCTAGGCTTGTCTAAGAATAGAAACATTAGTTAGTTTAATAGGTACACTAAGGACTATGACATACAAAATAAATAAACCTACCCCCTATGAATAGAAGGAATACACACTTTGAAACTATGAAACCTCCATATGCCACGATCATGACACTCAATGATGACTCATGGTTATGAGATTGGTTATAATTAAAGGATACCAACGTGCCCGAGGTGATGAAAAGCCATGACTATCTTGAGCGGAGATGTTATTCTCAAAGTCTAGGTTAGTCTACCCATCAGAATTTTTTTATAGAGTCTAAGGTTTAACTTTCATCTAGAAATCCTTCTCATCCGATTCAGTTCTTTAGTTTAGGAATTCCCACCACTTCAATAAATGAAATTAAGTATACCTAAGTTATCTTTTGACCTCACCTGATCATTTAAAACTTATTACCATTCTTCTTCAAACTCCTCAACCATCACCCTTCAAGTAAAATCCACCTCTCCCAGATGGTTAACACACTTTATTTGGGCCTTTTCGTGAAACGACATCAATGAATTATAAGTCCAGTCACATTGAGCTTGATTTTTCAAATTTGGATCTCTCCTTCACCTTCAATACTTCACTTATAAAGTTTAATCAAGATAGTTCAACTCATTATATTAATCAAGAGTTTTTGTTAAGGCGTACAACTCTAGACGTGTAATTCTATGAAGACATGTCATTTTAAGGAGCACGACCCCGAAATAAAATAGGCCTTATCTGATATCTAAAAGGTAAGGGAAAAGAACCTGGCTCCATAGATTTACAAAGGTCTTCATTATCAAGGCGATCAGACCCATTTTTTTAAAAAATATTTCCTTCATTCTGAAAGATATATTATTCTTCAAGTCTTATGGATTATCAAGATAGAACACTCAAAAAATTTATGTGATATATGACACACAAAAATCTCCATCTTATATTTTCTTAAAATAATATAATTTCACAATTTGATCATTTATTGAGAAGTATTTAAAATCTTTAAATATCCAAAATTATTGTTGGCAACTAAGAAGCCTATCAATAGAATAATGTTAATCAAATTCCGATGCAATGGTTACTAGGGAGCTATAAATTCCTAAGCCAAGCGGAGATGTACGTATAACATTTATAAAGGTTAAAGAATCCGAATTTATACTTGGCAAACAGGCACTGAGGCACGTACACTGAACGACGGAACTTCCTTGGACAGTTGTCCAAGGCACGAAAACTTCTCTAGCAAGCTGTCGCTTATCCTCCATATTATTATACAGCACCCGACAATTGCAATTTACAAATTTAGCACAAATCTTCATCGATTTTCCATTATTTCGAAGCAGAGGCCAGTTACCACTAGATAAGCGTCCGGCGCTTCGTCAATGCGGGTCTCATTTCTCATCTCGGTATTTGTGTTGTTATCGACAATTTCTTTCCTCATGGCGGAAGAATCGAACCAGCCCGCCGGTGTTTCAGTCCCCGGCTCTGGCGAGGATGGCGCCGTCCACATCGTTTATGTTGATCGCCCGGTGGAGGAAGAGCCGGAGGCTTTCCACATCCGCACCCTTGCCTCGGTCGTTGGGGGGTTAGGGTTTTCTCTCTCTCTCTCTCTTAATAGCATTAGCATTAGGGATTCTGGTTTGGGCTAAAACCCTTCTCTCATCTGCAGCGAGGATGCGGCAAAGGAGGCGCTGATCTACCATTACAAGCACGCCGCGAGCGGGTTTTCTGCTAAGCTGACGCCGCAGCAGGTTGTTGATTTGTCGCGTAAGTAATCTTTCATTTCACTATTGTATTTAGGAGGCTGTGTGTTCATCAGTTTGAGTTGTCCTTATTGAAATCTGATAGTTGTCCATTTATCTTTTTTTTTTCTTTCTTAATAACTGCCCTCTATGAACATACACATTTTTGATATCATACTCTTTATTTTGATTGGTTTTCACTTGAAATCCTTTGCGTTGAATTATTTTGCTTGTATGGGTTTATCCTTTTATACTTTATGCTATCTTATTTCAGCAATTTAGGCCTATTTACACTAAAAATATGCCTATGCTGATCCTAAAGCGATCTAATGGTAACGAAGGGCTTGAAGACGATTGAAGGGCTTGAAGACGACTGAAGGGCTGATGACCGAAGACCTGTTAGACGAGTGAAGGCCTGCCAGATGCTGAAGGTCTGGCAGACAAACAAAAGGCTACCAGATGATTGAAGGTATGCCAGGAGACTGAAAGACCATCCAAACTGTCGAGAAGCGGGCATCCACTCAAAGGACTGGAGAAGGGTCTAGTACCCCTAGCAATCTCACAAGTATCAACGTGAGGTTCTCTCAACAATTCTCCCAAAATTTTTCAGAAATTATTGAGGAACAAGAAAGTTGGCCGACTACCCTAAGACTGATCAACTGCTGCTCTCAAAGCCGACCAACTTTCCAGGGCAAAGACTGACCGATATCTAGACAAAATAGTTGACAGACTCGAAGACCTATCGACTAGAAGTTCAAGTTACACGAAAAGATATCAAAATTAGTTACAAATACAAAAATGCGCGGAGAAAAATAAGTCCTGTAACTCCTATTAAAGCAGGGGCAGATATGTACTTTATTTTTCTTATAAATAGGGGTCCCATAACATTACTACGAGTGAGATGAATTTTAGCTCTTCTTTCTAGACCCATATTTTGTAAGAAAATCTCCATTTTTCTTTGTATCCCTCTAGTTACAATATATAAAATGGGTTACAGGGCTCGGGAAAACCCAATTCGCCCTTGAGAGGCAAGTCTATATATGCTCTTTTATTTCTTTCTCCCTCTCTACTTCTCCATCATGGTTCTTACCATTCCGATCTTTAGGCACGCTTCACAAGATAAATCTAAATTTAATATCCTAAAATGTGTTGTGAGCGAGAAATATGTTGTCAACAAGAAAGCAAGCGATACCGACAAGGAGAAATGCACCTCATAGATATTGCTAATAGGGATCACTTTAAGATGTTCATGCAACAACAGTTTTGGAGCTAAAAACACTATATCCATCATCTTTCTAAAGGCTTTAACTAGGAGGCAAGTACCACAAAATGGATGGCTGGCTCTCAATGATTGAAACAACCGATCGTTTGTACCCCATTTTGTTCGGACAATTCTAGGCGGCTAAAACCTTACCTAGTGAATAAAGAGAGTATTAATTCAATACTTATCTTGTGTGATGAGACAAATTTCTCTAATAATTTTCCATATCCAATTTATACTTGGGAAACTTGAGTCCAAGTGGTAATGCCGACAACTACCCTAAAGTGGTTCAGTCGACATAATAGCCCAGAATGCTCCTACGTCGTAACTATTGGTTTCTAAGCTTGAATAAGATAACGCTCAGGAGGTGTTTCCGTGATAATAGTGACAAGCTATGCGAATGGTACGATGCAAATCACCTCAGCAGTGAGTTTCGACCGTTACCTCCGCAAAGATAGCGACAAGTTCAGCCTAAGTCCCCGCGAAAGATGAGGCCCGTCAAAGACCACAATACGACCAAACAAATGAGATCTTGAAACGTGTATGCGGGTTGAGACGACAATACTATTAAATAATAAAAGCAATCAACAATGGCATTATTGACATCCGATCAACATCCTAACGACAAATACGACCCACAACACTAAGCATCAAAAAGCTATCTCGAAGATCAACATGGATATAGCTCTCAAGGTGGTTCTTTGTCTAGTAATGACATGCTCTGTAAAAGGTACGATGCAAATCATCTCAACAACAAGTCTCAACAGTTATTTCCGTGAAGGTTGCAAAAAGATTCGCTTAAGTCCTAAGGAGAGATGTAGGCCGATTGAGACGAAAAATTTGACTTAGCAAAAGAGAGAAGCCGTGTAAGACTTATTTCTGGTGGTGACATATCAAATGATGACCATCTTTACAAAGATTTGAGTCATCAACCTATACGAACATTCATTATCAAGTAATAATTTCAAATAAATAGAGCGGTGGAGGTAAAATGATAAAATGAAGGTTAAAAAACTACCAAAATTTTACTCAATTTCGTATTCGAGAAAGGTACAACATTTTTATGGATTTTCTTAGATGTAAAATGAATAAACTAAAAATATGAAAGTGACAGATTAGACTAATTGAAGGCCAGTCAGTCGATTGAAAGTCAGTTAGACGATCGAAAGTCGGTCAAATGACCGAAGGTCAACCAGATGACTAAAGGGACGACCGAAGATCAGCTTAGCTGACCAAAAGTTGTAGCTGACCAGTTCAGAGCTGACAAGACTAAGCGTAAAAGGATGTTGAAACCGAGGAAGTATTATTAGTGACTAATAGGTAAATATAATCAAGTTTTTGCCGTGATTGATTCTCTTATTCTTATCGTAGCTTTGTCTCAAAGATGAGAATTGAAGAACTTAATATGTATATCCGAAAGAGATTTAACGGTACTGAAGGGCTCCCCGACGACCGAAGGGCTGCCAAATGATTGGAGGCCTGCCTGAGGAGTGAAGGGCTGACAGAGGGCCGATGGGCTAACAGACGATCGAAGGCATGCCAAACGACTGAAAGACCATCCAGGCTGACTAGAAACAATATCCATGCCAATGACTGGACAAAGACATTGTACCCCCTCTCAATAACTCCACCAAAGATCTCAAAAATTCACTAAGGAACAAGCCAACGAGGGGCTTTTGACTCTTCTCTCTAGACCCATACTTTGTATGAAGATGTCTCCTTTTTTAATCACCCAGTTACAATATATAAAATGAGTCATAGAGCCTAAGAATATCCTAGTTTGCTCCTACGGGGCAAGTCATGTGTGCTTAAGGATCAAAATGATAGGAACCTTGAGGGAGAAATAGAGCGAGAAAGAAATTAGGCGAGAAAGAAATAAATGATCGAAGTGATAAGAACTTTTTGGCTCCTCTCTAAACCCGTACTCTTTAAGGAGATATTTCCCCTTTTTTCTTGTAATCACTCGGTTATAATATAAAAAATGAGTCAAAGAGCCCAAGAATACCTCAATTTGCTCATAAGGGGCAAGTCATGCATGCTCTTTTATTTCTACTTCTCTCTCTCTCTCTCTCTACTTCTCTCTCAAGGTTCCTACCGCTTTGATTCTTGGGCATACCTCACAGGATAAATCTGGATTCAACAACCTAGATAGCCAGTTGCTACTATTTAAAATTATTTTGTTGATCCATCAAAATTAGATTAGTGTAGAAACAATAAAAAAATGTTTTAGATGCAGACCTTTGAGATAGATAAATTAGCTATAGCTTCAGATTTTTTTTCCTTGAGCTCTAATCTGGGCAATTTGTTTAAATCTCTGAATACTAAAGTGTTACTATTTAACTCCAAAATAATGCATTGAATTAAACGTGGTCATGTTTCTTATATGTTTTTATGCAGTGTTCAATGAATTGATTTTAATTAAATTTCCAAGTAAGATTTTATTATAATTAATCGCATCTGGATATTTTTGCTTTGCTTTTGTGGGAGAACATGATTCCAATTTTTTTACTAGCCCCAGATTATTTGTTGGGGTGCATTGTGGCATTATATAGTTGTTGGTGAGTAGCAGACGCTTTGTGACAGTATTCCCGGGTAATTGGAATTCAGATTTGATTAGTTTTCAGCACCTCTATGTTGATTGCTTTATGTGATAATATACAAAAGTAGGTAATACTACATGTGTTTGCACAAATATTTCATCCTTACATGAAATCAGAAAGATGTCGGCTTTTCTTTAATGTGTTTCTTTTGCATTGCTTTTCTCTAAGCATCCAGTCAACAATTCTGGCAGTTTTTCAGAACAAATAACAAACATTTTTGCTCCTGCATGTGCTCACTCTCTGTCATTGCACAATAATTGAGCAATTTTGTAAAAGCTATTGTACTACATCTCATCCGGAATAACAATGTTCATGAAAGGACGACTTGGCAAACTAACAACACAAAACTACCAATAAGCGAGTTACATTCATGTGCAGTCTTATTGAAATTTCAGAATGTAGCTTCCAAACGCGTGTGAAACTGCTGAATTATTAGGGTTTATTTTATACTGCAAACGAATCAAGTGTATGAAATTTTGATGTATATGTTGTTCTGTGGCAAATGATTTTTACATAGTTGTGGGCACCATAGACCATACGTTATCGCATATAAATATATTTGAGATACAGTCAGTATAGGTTGTTGTATAAAACTGTCTTTTTATCTGTAGCACATTGCATCTCTAGCATGAACAAGTTTCCAATGTAAGCTTAACCATATCTTTGGGCTGTGAGCATTTGTCATTACATATTAGGGATTCTCTATTTTTCAAGCATGCTGCAGTTTATTCTTTTGTGAGCTCAGTCGTGATAAACATTACGTACATGGTCATATACATTGACATGAAGTGAGATAATTGATCTTATTTTATTTCGAGGGTTTATTTAATGTTTGAGACTTTGATGTATATGTTCTTCTGTGGCAAATGTTTTTTGGATAGTTGTGCGCACCATAGACCATACATTATCGCATATACTTCAAGATATATCTGAGATGCAGTCGTTAGGTTGTTGTATAAAACTGTCTTTTTAACTCTAGCACATTGCATGTCGAGCACGAACAAGTTAGCAATGTAAGCTTTTAACCATATCATTGGGCTGTGAGCATTTGTAATTACATAATAGGGCTTCTATATTTATCAAGCATGTTGCAGTTTATTC
The DNA here is from genome assembly GCA_002079205.1 of Phalaenopsis hybrid cultivar. Classification (NCBI taxonomy): domain Eukaryota; kingdom Viridiplantae; phylum Streptophyta; class Magnoliopsida; order Asparagales; family Orchidaceae; genus Phalaenopsis; species Phalaenopsis hybrid cultivar. Next base: position 24,161 of record JXCR01105956.1, read on the forward strand.
TTTTGTGAGCTCAGTCGTGGCAAACATTACATACATGGTCATATACATTGACTTGAAGTGAGATAATTGATCTTATTTTATTTAGTTGGTTCATTTAATGGATGGCATTATCATTTCAAGAGCAAAATTTCCTATTTTCCATAATTTAATCCAAACATTCAACTCTAATATCTATTAGATAATCGATATTATCTAATTTAAAATGTAGAGAAACACAACAACAAAACAAAATCCATTTTTATGGTCACAGAACAATGCTCGTGATACCTAAGAAGAATGATGGGATGAGAGGTTAGTGGTGAAGAGAAAAAATACTTAAAACAGGTTACAATCGATACAAAATGATTTGCAAAGCATTTTAGCAATGATAAATGGAACAAATTGCAAGTAGCCAGGGTCTAACTTTTTGAAGAAGATAAACTTTGTATCCTCGCTATATTAATTCATATTAACGATGTTATTGTTACAAGTTATATTAATTTGTTTCAATTATCTTTTAATGTATTTGTATATTTGTCTTTAACCGTAAGGGGTAGTTCATAGCTTGCTTGAGTTAGTCATTACAAATTTTATGGTTGAAAAGAAAGGGAAGCTAAGTGAAATGCTAATGAGTTTACTATTTGGTTTAATGCAACAAAGCATATTATTTGTGTTACATGCATCTCTTTGAAAATTACTTTTAATTTTGAACTGGATGGGCCTTCTATGACATGGTTTTGTTTGTAGTATGTGGGCCAACATGAAATGTGAATGGTGGATAACTTAATATAAACTGAAGCAAATAAAAAGAACCTTATTAAGAAGCCTCTCATGTACTAATAATGGCCTATAAAGTTGATAACGGTGTGGTGATGACATTTCTTGTTGTGGCTTTAGTGCTATCTTTTCATGTAGAGAATGTAGACATGAACTAAAAGTTCAATGATAAGACTGGATGGTTTGATAAAAATCATTTGATGATAGATTATTTTTCTATAAATGCTGATAAAGATGTTACACACACACACACACACATATATACATATATTTCTATGGGAATGATGAGCCATAAATTGAATTGATCTTGGAGAAACAATCTTCTCCATCAATTGCTAGGCCACAGATCCTCTTTTGCTATAAAGGAATTTACGTCAAATATGGTGTGAATTAGGCTGTGAACGAACCAAGCCGAGTCCAGTAGGCTATTTTCAAGCTTGAGCTTTTTTATAAAGTTTGAGCTCGATCTCAAATGAAGCTTTTGCGATTGTTTTCAACCTTGATATTGTTTATAAAATTCGAGGCTTCAACTCAAATTGAGCTTTTGTGTTTTTGTTCAAGCTTATCTCATTTGTCATTTAATATTTTTGAGTTCAGTTTATGTTCATTTCATATGATGATAATTGAGTTATTATCTAGCTGATTAATGAGTAGTGTTATCGAGATACTTAATTTATATTCAAATATCTAATAAGCAAATGAAATTAGTGCTATATGTTTTTTAATATAATGAGATTTATCAAACAAACTAATGAGTAGTTGAATGAAGCTGTTTATTTCTTAATAAAATTATTTTTATCGAGTTTATAAGTTATTTTTCAAACTTTAAAAAGTAAATAGACTTTTAAATGAATAAGCTTCTAAACGAATAACTAATCAACATATACAACAACATTAACAACAAGCCTTTATCCCATTAAGTGAGGTCAGCTACATGAATCTTATTTCTCTACTGCGTCATAATGGGTGTCATTTTCATTTAATTCTAATAGGTGAAGATTATTTTTTATACAATTTGCCTAAGTCTGTTTAGGTTACCTTTGCTTTTATTAACATAAGTCGAATCTAAAACATCTGCACTCCTAACAGGATCATCAGATGGTCAACATTTAATGTGACTAAATCATCTAAGACTACTGTTTCTAAGCTTATCCGCCACTGGAGCTACACCAATCCCATCACGGATTTATTCATTTCACATTTTGTCTCCATGTGTCAAGCCACTCATCTATCTAAGCATTCTCATCTCAGCAACATTTAACTTTATTTTATGCTTCTCTTTTAAATTCCAATATTCTGCGCCATATAGCATTGTAGGTCTCACCACCATCTTATAAAGTTTTCCTTTCACTCTAAGCGTAGGCCGGATGCATTCCTTCACTTCGACCAACCAACTTGAATTCTACTAATAACATCTTCACCTATATCATCATCACTCTGAACTATTGACCCGAGATATCTAAAACAATCACACCTTTTAATGATTTGATCGCCCATAGTTACAACTCTACACTAGAGCTACTAGTGCTAAAAATTCATTCCATGCATTCAATTTTAAATCTACTCAAGTGAAGGCATTTACACTCCATTGTAGGCCTCCCTAATTTAAGTTTCTCCTGAACTCTTTCTCTAGTATTATCCACAAAAAAGATATTTTCAGCGAAAAACATACACCAAGATACATCCTCTTGTAAATGTTTAGTAAGAACATCCATAACTAAAGCAAAAATATATGGGCTTAAAGCAGATTGGTCCATCCTCCTATTTGAACACAAGTAACAACTATACTATACATATGAATGCTTAAAATAAACAGGCAATTAAGCAAATAAGTCTATCTTTTTTTTATGTACTATGATTTAAAAATTTAATTTAATATATTTTAATATAAATGAGTTTTAAAATGAAATTTAATATAAGTCTATATCTTTTTTTATGTACTATGATTTAAAAATTTAATTTAATATAAGTTAATATAAATGAGTTTTAAAATGAAATTTAATCGTGTTTATTCGAATCCTTTACATTAAGCTTTAATAGATCTTTTTCATAGGCATAAATCAAACTTTATATGAGCTTATTCACAAGCTTACGTGAACTTTTAAGCAGTCCATCGAGTTTCATGACGAGCTTGTTCGAGAGCTTTAAATGATATTGTTGGCTAACATTTCAAGCTCGTTCATTTAACAATTGAGTTTTTATTAAAGTGTCCAAATTTGTTTAATTCGTTAATCAATCAAACGTGAACAAGCTCTTATCGAGTCCAATAATGAGTAACTTATGAAACGTTAGGTTCGTTTGCAACCATAGTGTGAATGGCTGCCAAACAGATAAGGTATATGCACTTACTAGCAGCACAAAATTTTTCTGTGCAATTGGTTCATTTAGTTCCTCTGGGTTGGACAAACTCACAAACACATTGATTTGACAATTCTCTTCCAATCAAACTAAACAACAAATATATGGTAAAACTAATCCAATCAAAATTATCGCAATCAGTTCTACAGGATTTAGTTTATACTAAACGTTGAAAGCTAAATGAGTTCATTCAATTTCTGACCTGTTTTATTCAGCTCCATTTAAAATAATAATAGTATTAATAAATAAAAATAATAAAAAAAACTATGGAATTTTTATGGATTATGCACATCAGCTACTGGTATTTATTTTGTGCTTATTGTGTGATGGTGGTATATACTCTATTTTTATTGTATTAATTCTTTCTATGATCCGCCAAATCCTTATACATGGGCTTGCAAACTAATATAAAAATTTTATAATTGAATTAGTTGGTTTTCTCTTATTTTGGATTGATTGAATTGCATGCATATCACTAGTTCATTTTGATATGTTGTACATTGATCTAAGAGAAAGCCTCTTTTTTAGTACAGTGCAAATTCATTTAATTACAGTTTATGAAACGTTATATAATACTTTCATTGTATTCTGTCATAAAAGATCTAAATATTGTTCTTTCTACCACACTATTTCAGATTAAACTACTACTGCTTCTACATTTCATTTAAGATTGAGGTAGAGTTTATAAATTAACAATTCATTTGTCATTCAATTTAATGATTTTGGTTGATTGTTGTAATATTAATGGCAATTAAGTAACAACAGGAATTTAATTCAGAACACATTGGTATTGAGGGCAAGAATATGGGCCACAATATTTTCTTTAGTTATATTTCTCTTACAACCATTTAAGGTCTAATAATATATTGATGGCAAAGTTGACTTTTATCAGTTTAAAAATATAAATTGTATTTTGAGGATATCAATTCGAATCAATTAAACTAGTTTGCTTTTAAGATGGGAATTTTATTTGAATTCAACTTGATTTATCATTTTTAAATGACTAATACAAACCATAGAAAATATCTTATTTCTTTAGGGAGCAGCCTTTGTGGCATTATTGATGTAATGTACAGCGCTGACATTTCTTTTTATCTTTTTTTATTTTTGTGCTTCTGTCAGATACTTGCTAGGCATGAGCATGTCTGTGATATGCCTTGACTTTTGTCCAATGTACATGAAATTATTTTGAAGTTGTTTTAAGTCCAATTCATTGCCTAATAGATGAGTGCAACGACCTGACATGACATGTTCCAATTTTTTTTCTTTTTATTTACGATTTGCTTCTCATGTTGTAAGCACTCTTGTGCTCCAATTGCTATCATATTGTGCAATAGATGTTTTGTTTTTTCATATATTTGATCCACGCTTGTTTTTAGTTTGAGTTGCACTAGTGTGTTGACCAAGCATTTGTGCATTGATGCAATCCCAAGCATGATTGTTAAACATTGCAGCTGTTGAGCTGTTGACCGACGTGATTAGGAATGTAAATAAATTTAGAGGGCCGTTTGGGATTACTTTTGATTTTGATTTTTTGTTTTTATTTTGTTTTGTTTATGTTTTGATTTAAAACAAAACATGTTTAGTTGATTTTAAAAGCACTTGAATCAACTTTTAGATAACTTGAGTTTTTTTAAAAGCAAGCTAATTTGTTTTTAAAGAAAAAAATAAAAACATATAAAAAATGAAGTAAAGCTCAATGAGGCTTTTGAGGTTCAATGTGCCTTTGGCTCTGTGAGGCTTGTTTATTTTTCCAAATGTGCTCTTATTTAACTCTATGTATTTTAAACTGAATTAAACTTGAGCCAAAAGCTTAAATAAAAACTCATGTAAATTTGAATTTAGATGAATCGAAGTTGAATATTATCACAAAAGTTTGAATTGAGCTCGATCTAAGCTTAAACATGCGTTCGGTAAACGAGCTCGTGTTTGAACTACCTAACAGCTTAGCGTGGATCTTTTGCAGCCCTAGTTTTAATATATAATTCTAACCATAATTATAGCATCCATTTCTTTTTGACATTTACAACTTTTGATAGTTAGTTGGTTCCTACTTGCAGCCCTAATATTCTGTTTTTCTTATTTCTTTCTTTCCTTAGACATTTTATCTATATTCTAATGGCTTTACGTCTTTAAATTTACGCGTCCAACCCTTATTTAAATTATTTATTTATTTGTTTTTTTTTCTTGTTAAGCTAGGAATTACTTTATATTGACAATATTATTATAATCCTTTTTAAGGCTTTCTTAAAAAATAATGCTGTTGGTTTTTAATATTAGTGATAAGTAAAGATTTTCACATTCCGTTGACAATATTTCTCTTTAAAAAGTATGTAACATTCATTGTTAAATTCTAATTATGTTATGTCATTGACAACCTGCAAAATTGTTATATGTGATAAAATTGTGAAATTTAATTATAATTTACAACGTTTTAGTTGTTATTTTTAATTTTTTTTCTTGGAGTGTGTGATATTATACTAATGATGTTTTTGATAGAAAATGAAAATGTTTTTATCAATTAAGTTACAAATTTTATATTAATATATTATATTTATTATTTATGTGCACAGTGCGTCATGTCATTTTTTGCTGTTGTGCTATTTCATGAGTCTGACTTCGTGCCTGCGCCTCAGGGCTTATAGCACTATTACCCTAAATTTGCTCGTAATGTGATCTTGATACTCATATGCCTTGGTATTTTTTAGAGTTTTGAATTGGGTTCAGTCATGGGCCTCGGAATGTGGAAAGCTGGGTGAAGATGTGTTTGCATGAACTATATAATAAGAAAAATTGAGGAGTAGAAAAAATATGTTTCGAGTAGAGTATTTTGAATATTGGCGGTCGGTCTTTTTTGTGCAATTACATTACACGCAAAATTTTGTTATTTACAAAATAGCTCTCTTTCTAATTCTAACTTATATGTCAAAATAAACTATAAAACCTCAACCCACATTTATCATTCTTGTCAAATTATCAATGATTTGAGTAGATGGTTCAAAAATTCGCCAAGGTGCGAATTTTATAAATAGAAATGTTTAAAGTGCTATACATCTAACTGTCCCTCTTTTTTTTTTGTTCTGACAATGTATATTGAGCATTCGTGTTGGCATGTTGCTCATATTTAACGTTCGGCAATTTTCTTTGAGTTTTCTTTTGATTAATATTTTGTGTTGGATGGCTGCCTCGATTTTCTCATTTGGATTGGATGGTTGTTTACTTTGTATATAATCCATTTGGCATTGTATTATTTCTTCTTTTCTAATTTCAGAATATGGTGAAAGAAGTTTTATTACTTTGATTCTGATTATGCAGAGAAGGCAGAGGTTCTTCAGGTGGTGCCCAGCAGGAATCTACAACTCCATTCTGACACTGCTGCTGCCGACCGTCGTAAGAATTTAGTGTGAAACTTTTCAGTGGTGTTATTACGAATACAATGATGCTATCATATAGTATTTTAATATGTTTTATGTACTGTTATTTGATGAACCTTCTCAGCGTGTCTCTAAGTTTCTTGAATATTTCAGAACATATGGTCATCAGCAAGTCTGCATTAGTAATTCAAACCGTTTGAATCACAATCAGAGAATGTCCTCATGTATCTGAAACTTGTTCAATCGAGTAGCATGATTTTTCTTTAAACAATGTTAAATAGGCCGTCTCCATCTGCTTTCTACTGAAAATAAAAACTGTTTTGTTACAATGGTTATTTTATCCAGGACTTTCAGGACTAGCTATAAAGGGATACCGTTGGTCAGTTGACATCATGGGTAGTGGGGCATTTACGTACATACCAGCCAATTACTATATATTTAAATATTTAACACCTAAATTTTATTTTTTTACATTTATATCACCCAAAGTCTTTCACATCACCTTAAAAAATACCGCAATTTTTACTTCTAAATAATAAAATTTATTTTTTTTTCATGCATCAATGGTTCTTTTTCATGACCTTATTTGCTTCTAAATTTTGATTTTTGTAGTTAGGAATCATCACCTCCTTTTATGAATTTAAAAGGATATTCATTATGTAATTTTTTTCTGCTCAACTTCCTTGAAGAACCCTCATATTGTCCTAAAGATGGAGCAACGTGCGGAATCCACACTTACGAATTATAATACCACTACAATATCATTAAATCTTCTCTATGTTGTCTGCAAGCAATATTTGTTTTCTAAAGTTTAGAGAAGACATGGGTGAGTCCCATGAGGAACTTTATTATCAGATTCCAAACAGAAATGCTGGAAGTTAACGGCTTTGATCAAATAGTTTTCTAGTCCATCTTCACCCAAAGCTCGTGAGATGGACCATTTAGATATACATTTGGGTTTTATTAGTAAATACATTTCTGTAGTAGCTGGAACTTACTAGAAGTCATATTAATGTGAAAGAATATTAGTGCAATTGGCCCTACACATCAGATTGCCCAAGAGATGAATTGACAAAAAGGATGTTCATATACTCTTTAGTCATGACATGAGCCAATCTCATATTCAATTATAGAGAGAAGATTATGCTTCAAAACCATTAATAATTTTAGGAAAAGACTAATTAAAGGCCAATTAGAGCATTGGTCCATTAGGTATCTAAACTGAGAAGGCACAAATTCTCACTCAACAACCCTGAGCGGTCACAATTCTCCACTCGTTATTTGATTATCACGACATTTGTGTGTAAATGCCTAAACACATAGATGTTGTCCAAAATAAAGACCTCCTTAGGCAATGAAGATCAATGAGAGAATAAGGATGAGGGATATGCTGCATTCCATAAAAACCATATGTTGCCAAAGACCAATTATACTTGAAGAATCTAGTGAAAGAATTGATTAAAATATATTGTATGCGTTTATATTGACCGATTATAGGAGGATGCTAAGGAACTTCTTATGGAGGAATGAAATAATGAGCTAGTTCTACATAAGGATATCAGCATTATAACATTGGTTCCAGCCATACATAGAAGGCGAAGGGGAAGCAATAACCTAACAATCCATCCTATAATAAATCAATTAGGTGAGGTGAACTCGACCACCACCTTGAAGTTTTCTAACATTCAAATCACACAGTGTCTTTGTTGAAATTTGTAGATCAACAAGAAAATATTTGGTCAATGACATATGGATAGTTGGTCTTAATTATTAATTATTAAATATTGAGCATTTTCATTAACACTGTAAACTTTGTGAATATAGTTTCGATGGATCATTTAAGAAGATGTAGAAGGTGCACACTTAATATCTATTGAAAATTCATTTTTATAGGTTTGTTAGGGAGATGAGAAATTGAAGGAACCTTTACTTAGTCTATCATGTGAGGATAAGGACTTTGTTAATACATGGCTATGATTGATTGTATTATTGTTAGATGTACTTGCTACATTGAACGAATTCAAAACTGATGACTATACTTATTATGTTATGGTCAAATTCCCTATCAAAGGGTAAAAAGTAACATTTCATCACCAATTTCTTATCTCAAAACATTATGAAGCATGCACAAAGAAACTACGAACCTAAAAGTAGATGAATTTTGGGATTAGAAATCTTAAATCATAAACGTCCAAGCCAATGAAAGACTCTTAGTATGCGTTTTTTGAATTAATACTCTTCCCCTACAACTTTAAAGAGTAGCTAATCCAAGCTCTATGAGGTAATAATATTATGGTTTTTGCTTGGATAAAAATTGAAATGCCACAAGTTGAGCATGAGAAATAAAGCTAAGCCCATAAAATAAAAGATCAAGAATATTGCCACTACCTTAGGTGAACCAATCAAGAAAGAAGGTAAGAAAACTACGTTGTCAAGTTTGTAAAGGATCGATAATATTGCCACGATATCATAACTTGATAGTTGTTTCCCATCATGCAAAGGAAAATAAAAAATGAAGAATATGATGTATTTCACCAACATAAACTCAACTTATCTCCCTCAATTTGATGCTCTAGCTGAACAATATTTTTTTTTATGATTTATGTATAATAATAAAAGTAATAATAAAAGTAATAATAAAAGTAATAATAATAATAATAATAATAATAATAATAATAATAATAATAATAATAATAATAATAATAATAGCAGTTAATTGAATAGACACGAAGGATAAGAACTCCTTCAGTTAAGACTTAAGAGTCCTATTATTACAATAAATAAGAAGAAGAATAATAATAAAATAATAGCAACAACAATACAAGCAATAATAATAAAAATAAAAATAACAATAATAATAAAAAATAAGAACAAGAAGAAGAAAAAGAATAATAATAATAACAATAATAATAATAATGATAATGATAATAATAATAATAAAAGAAGTAGAAGAATAATTATAGTAATACTAATAATAACATCATCATCATCAATAATAACAAAAATAACAAAAAAATAATAATAATGCCAAATCTATCATATTTATTATGAATATATATATGTGGTAAACATGAATTATAAGGAAATAGTTGTAGGAATTATTATTGTAAGGTTGCAATATAAAAAATATTCTGAGTATAGAACTGCCATTTTTTCTATTGTTTTTTGTACATTTTACCTATTTTATTGGATGACTTAGATAAAATTAATAATTTAAGAGTTGTAGAATATTTTGTTATCTATTCATAACATATAAGAAGATATAGTTTGACTAAACATAAGAAAATTATAAACAATATGCAGATAGGCGACTATCTTATCAAAATTTGATAGAATTATTTACGTTCCTCTCAACTTTTATAGTTTTTGATTGCCTTATTGATAGAATTGGACAACGTGATCACTAAGAAAGTTGTGGAGAATTATTTTAGAATTTCTAGTGCATACATGAACATAACTTTTGGATGTGAATTGAGAAAGTTATAATTGAAATACTAAAAGGAAGTCAACTTAATAGAAACAGCCAGCTTGTTTAATTTTTGAGTATGATTATGTAAGCTTAATATAATTAAAAATGGATAGATAAATTTTTTTTATATATAGAGTATTTATATAAAGTGATACATGCATAATTTTATAATACTGTAATGTTTTGTGACAAAATAAACGAGAGCATGATGAAGCATGGAGAAAGGGCTTAGGATACATGTGTTTGGTTGAAATAGATGGCAAGCAAATGAAGTAACTTTTCCTTAGAAAAATACTAAAGTAAAAAATGTAACCAAGTGCTGGCAAAAGAGGTGTTGAAGAAAGTTATAATTTCATTCTAGCTTACTTGTGAAGACAAATTTCTTTGGAATTTTTCTTGGATATCCTTCTCATACTTTAAAGTTGATTAAATTGTTTTGTTACATGAGTTTGGGAAATGTGTATACATGATATATGATGAGTATATGCTGACGGGTAATAGGATGATACTATACATGATAAGGAAGAACAATTGTGATACTTCAACTATGAAATGAAAAATTATGATATTGTAAGATATCCAGTCCAATCATTAATTAACATACATGATGGTTGCTTTTTTTTGTCATCATAAAAGTATGCATGTTCACAATACAAATTACACTTATAATATAAAATAATCATGAACTTAAATTGTGTAGTGTCTCTAAACATGACTATAATATTCACCGTTTAAATTGAGAAGCATACAAAGGATGATCTTCTTTATGACTAAGATTTATATATGCACGTTACATCTCTTTGCTTATAATATTCTTTTCTTGTGATTAATTCATAGACAGGTCTTGCGTAACATACTAAGCTTTATACTTTACCTTGTACATACTTTTGTTGTTCGTTTTAGGTAAAGGAAATGAACTAATGGAGTAAACATTCAAGTCTTATGAGTAGCATATTTAGCATAAATGTACATGTATATATGTTCTAGACAATGATCGTGTACTTAAACATGTAGGATGATATAAACTCTTGTTGTTGCATTATTATGATTGTGTGAATGAAGAACTTTTATATGTACTTTGTATTCTTATGGACTTAACACGACTCTGAGTAACAATTTGATGAATCTTGGATATTGGAGAGATAATTATGGTTTTTATTGAAATGATAAAATAATTGTTTAGTATATGTATAATTAAAAAAGAATTTTTGTCCATTTATTCACTTTCAAACTATATTATCTATTACACAGATGCGTTATATAGGTTGGGTTGTGACATAATAAGTTTTTGTACGCCTTCTTAAGTTACCATTATATAAAGATGCATCTATCAACTATGAGAAGATAGTAATGCGCCCTTAGTGTGTGTTGCTTTTCTGCGTGTTTTATGTCAATTTAAATCCCCGATAACAGTGCAAAAAATCTGACCATTCTCGAAATTACGCAGTAATTTTGAAATTTTATAAAATATAGAAAATAGTTCACACACTAGTGGTTCTACGCAAGTGCACATATTTCTTCAAGTAATATAGGACTTTCTTTAAAAATCCCAGTATCAATCCCACAGAGAAGCAATGTAAGAAATCTCTTAGGCTAATTCTAGTCTACTACTATCAGTCCTTAGTTCGAAAGGTCGATTTAAGTGGTTTTTATAACAAGTACTCCCAAATGTAAATCTTATATTTAAAACAACCAACAATTCCTAAAAGAAAATATTAATTTTAAAGAAAACCCTTTTTAGATGAATTGGTTTGGAAAATTTTAAGATGTTAAAAAACTATTATTCTTATGTTGTGAATTGGATAATGTATATGAATGAAATACATTAAATATTGTATGTGTCAAATAGGAGCAACTTATTTCTTACGCTTTGAGAGTGCATAAAGAACGTTGACTATTTTAGAGTTTTGTCCCTAAATCCGTGATTAGGTTGAGAGAATACTGACTGTCACTACAGAGCTCCCACTCTCCCTCGCTTGAGGGCTCACAATATTGCTTTAGTTTTCAAGCAACTAGACTGAATTGAGGATTTTAGTTTGTCACCCTAAAATCTTCAATTCTATGCCCATCAAAGTTTATTTCCATATTTGTTTGCACTCAACCCCATGGACTACATTCTCATCCATAAAATTGAATCTGATTCTTACTTTGTTGTAGAAATCATAGCCTTTTCGGGTCTTATGTTTCTCAACAATTTTTATCATTAAACATACTTAAATTGCAATGTAAATGAAGTTCAAGTAAAAACTATCACATTTATAATTAAATCGCGTACTAACATGCATCCCAAAATCCTACACATAAATCTTACTCATTGCAAGATGAAAACGACATAATCTTCTCATGTCACGATTTCCAAATAAGAAGAAAGAGTAAGAAAAACTACTCACAAAGTACGAAGAGAACCTAATAAAAAATTTCATTACATCGAAGAAAATCCATTATATAAGTGTTTACAAAATCACAAGATAATGAAAAACATAATATAAGCTTTTTCCCCTTGAACGAAAGATGAAAATCTCTCCCATAAAGTCTCTCGCTGATCCATGCAATGAAAGTACAATTCTTTATAAATTCTATCAAAATCCCCTCTTCAATTTCTCTAGAAAAGGTAGAAATTTACATTTTTACTCCTATTCTAAGATCTCTAAACATTCCTTTTGATTTTCTCTTCAGACGCACGCCATACCTTCATCCATGAGAGGCGTCATCTACTTTATTTTAAAAAGACACAAACTTCCTCCTTTTTTCAAGTTGAGACATCTTTTCATTCCAAGAGACAAATCTCTTCATTCAAGAGCCATATCTCTTCATTCAAGAGCCTTTCATTGAACCACTCAATGAGGCGTTTGATTCACTTATAGCCTTTTAGAACATCTTAAAATAGTCAAAAACCATAAAAAATACGTTAAAACCCGTTGTTGGCGCCTCTGAAGCAGTTATCTAGCATCGGTTCCCTGGATTTTGGCGTTTCTGGCGCCATTCTGCACTTCTAGCGCCTGTTCTCTGTATTCTGGCACCACCCTGCAGTAGCTCTACCGTTTCGCTTTGTTTGCCTCCGTTTCAGTTGAGTTTCACTCATAACAGATATACCTACAATATAAATATGAAAACAAATTTTCTTTAAAGTGTAATTTCATTCAAAAACATGTGAGAAGTGTAAAAGAGATTAAGCATAGAAAGATATATTGAAATGTGTCAGGCCAGAATTTTCTTTCTTGCTCTTTTTTACTCCAAATTGCATCATTTTTTGCTTCCTTTTCTCAAAAAGTTCATTTCTTGTATTTGAAGCAAAAAATATACAAAATATCTTCCTTTAAAGTGTAATATCATTAAAAATATGTGTAAAATGAGCATGAAATGTACTCTTAAGAATATTTAATTTTTAGATGCATCTGATAGCTTACACATTAAGATATGGGCAATTGTCACACAAAGTAATGTTTTTAGATTGAAGATATTGGTACTGCTTTGTCGACACTATTTTGGTTGTGGAGCTGCCCGTAAGAAGCTGTCAGTCACCAGAATCGAAATCTCGTCGCCCGCTTTGCAAGGACATTTTAATTTACGTATAGATTTAAGTTTTGGAAAAATATGAAATGAAACTGACCTCATATTTTTCATAGTTTAAATGAAAGAACACTATACCTCAAATCCCGTATTTATCCCGAAGAATAAACACAAGACTTGAGGATGAGGCTCGATCAAATAAACTAAGTAATATATGACGTCCGTTTGGTCTGTGAAACCGTTTTATTTTCCGACAATTTCTTCTATTTAATATGAAGAATTAAATATGGTTTATGTTAAGCTGGGCTCGGACAAGCTTCCTATAAGGGCAAATTTCTATAGTTAATTACATCTTAGATAATCGAAGTCATCTAAGAAAACTCTCGATAAAAATCAGAGAATATTATCTTCAAGGAGTTCAAAAAGATAGTACATTTCAACGAAATTGGACAAAGATGTGTGAAATGAGATTGACTCAAATTTGGAGCATTTTGTTTTTGGATTCAAAAGGAGGAAGAACTAGGAGATGTCATGCATCCGGAGGAAAACCTCGATGACTTCACAATCTGTCATGTTATTTGGCTTCAGTTTTGAGGAGAAATTATTTGAGTGTTTCATCATGTAAATTTTATTTGTTTAGGGCTTACATTTATGTGAAACGATCACACAAATAGCTTGGAAGATGGGAGGATTTAGGCCGTAACAAACGATAACATCAGAATCCTTAGACGAGTTAGGGCTTATATTTTATAGTAGAGGTGTACAAAAGTCTTAAAGATAAGGTGATGATTTACGCTGCATAAGTAAACTACCTCGAAATCCTATGGCTTGGTTGTTTAATTATAAGGAAGGAAATTGGTTTAGGTGGGGAAGACAAGTTTTGCCGTTGAAGATGACCGTGCTGCCCACATTGCTAGCTCCAATCTCCTCGTCGTGGCGAGTTTAAGTTTTTTAGCGTGTCAAGTTATGATGTCAAATCAGATGTTTCTATGGTTGTAGTCCTTCAAAAATTATTTGGGCCATGTTAAAGTTGATTAGAGCGACACCGGTTAGGATCCTACGGTTCCCTCGTTTCAGTACCACTATTTTCTATCGGATTCACTTAATCCAAATGAATTTACTAAACTCAACTTAATGAGTTCCATACTTTCATTTAGCCAGAAGCCTCGTTAGCAAACGTAGATTACCTCCTCCGATGGATTCCCAATCATCCGATAGAGACGTCTTAATTTAGTTGCAATTGTTGTTTCGTGATGTTTGTGATTAAATTTTGAGTTATCTTATATTTTGAATGTTGAGACAATGAATTTTGTCTTGGTTGATTTTAGATTTGATTTTGGTTTTGGTTTCAATTTTGTGGCTACCCTAGCAGTTTTGGTTTTCATGCAGAGTGACATCGTTGTTTAGCATACAAGTTTTGTAAGCATAAAAAGTACAATATGAAAGTACAAGAAAGACGCACTGTAAACTATAAAAAGCGTACCTGACAAGTTTTCTCGTTCCACCACCTGAAACTCAAAATGCATGTGAGAGCACTTTATATAAAGCGAAAAAGTAAGGTTTTAGTGATCTACCCAACCCTAGGTCATATCTTGGTGGGTCCCTATTGATTTGATTAAGGATGTTTTTTGTTAAGCAAAACATATTAAGTTTAGTAGACATCCGATGTATCCAACAGATTTAGTGAAAGAAGCAGGTCCATGCTTCCCTCTCACTGCCTGGTGAAAAGTCTCGAGCTCTTTCTAAACTTATTATGTTGCTTAATAACCCATTCTGTAAACATCTCCAATGCTCAATGAACATTAATCATCCCTTAGAGTAGGGTAATTATCGTTTATCATTCAATTTGAGAATTATGCAGGTGAAGACTCTTAAAGGGGCAAGTTAGTGTTATTAAGACATTTAGCCAATTTTGGTTTTAACTTGGGCTTGTAGTGTTTCAAAGTTGTTCAATTTTTATTACTTTTCTAATCCTCATTTAATCAAATTTGATATAGCTTAGGTCAATACTAAGCCCTTAAGATCCCGACGGATGTTTTAGTCATTTTGAAGGAGATTTCTAAGTGATAATAATTCATCATCAAAATATTTGAATGTTACTTAAACACCAGATAGGGGTATTAAATTAGTGAGTTATCAACACCCAAAATTATACCCCTAAGTCTAGGATCATTTAATTTGGTAGACTCCCAAATTTTAATCATCTAGGAAATTTCAGATTTATCCTTTAATTGGAAGAAGTGAGATTGGTTTCTACCAATTAATCCCTTGTGTTTCAATCATCCAAATATGATAATTAAGATAAAAGGTTGCCCATTTCCCTTTTCTGAACTAAGCCTAAATGTTAATTAAGGCTAAATTTCTAAAATTACACTTTTGCTCCTAAGGCTCTAATACTTCACAATTCATTAAAAGTAATTCAAATGACTTTTGAATTTGCATCCCACTTTACTCATGAGTCAATTAAGACATCATAGGAGAAAATGTGATTTTTCAAATTTTAATTTAATTTATATATTTAATTATTTGCAAGAATATGATTTTTCAAAGAAAATTTCATAACTTGACCAAGGCAAAGCCTAATCACTTGAAATTCTTACTGAAAGTAGACTTAGACCAAATTTCACGATTTGAATTTTATTTGAATTATTTGAACTATTTCTTGTTCTGGAGTATTTATTAATTATAAAATATTTTAAATGTGGGAAATTAAGTTTTATATATTTATTAAATATCTCTGAGGGCAAGGAACCGAGAGAAACATATTTCACATATTTCTGATTTTTATTTGAATTGTTAGAATTATTTTAGTGAAAATTCATTTTTAGCCTTTAAAAATTATTTTAAGCTTCAAAGTTCAGTATCTTCATTTAGAAAATCAGGAAAAATATTCCAATTATTCCCAAGTGCTTAGGAAACAATTTAGGACGTTTTCATGAATTTTCTTATTTTTGTGATTTTTATCATTTTTTAATTATTTAAATGTTAAAGAAAGGCTTAAAAATGGAATTTTAATTTTAATTACAAATTTATTTTTAGAAAATTCATCTGATCACAGAGAACTCCATAAACTATTTTTTATAATTTTTTGAGTTATATTTTAATTGTTAAAAATCATTTTAGTGTTTAAAATGACATTTAATTTAGAAAATCAATTTGAGTTATCAAATGAGCTCCAAATATTTTGAAATTTTTATGGGGAGTTTTCTAAACTTTGAATCTTAGTGGAGATTAAAAATCAATTCATTTAGATTTATGTGTTTCCCAAAATTAATTTTCTTTGCATTTTAGGGTTTGTGAAGATTATGTGCATTCTTAATGACTTAATTCATGAAATATTTTCCAAAGGGTTCTTTGGTCACAACAAACCTTCCTAAATTTTCTTGGATTTTCTTAAACAACATGCTAATTATTATGATTAATTTATGCAAGTAATAGACATAAACTTGAAAAATATGGATTTATGTCTATATATCTCCTGTGACTTTGGCAAAATCAGAGAAGGTTCTCTAAGACAAAGGCAACAACATGCCAAAATTTCAAGCAGGTGAAATGTCTACATGCATGGAGAATTAAAAGACTCAAAACAATGTTTAATTTATTAAAAATAAAATATGCATCACATAAACTTCAAATTATTTCTACATTATTCTCCTTTGTTCACTGAGCAAGTGAGTATTTTTATTTTATTTTTATGATTCTTTCCATACCAAAATATGAATTTTTGAAGTTAGAGATCATTTTCAGAATCATTTAATTCCCTATTTATCTATTTAAACGTATGGCGTCACCTCATCCTTGGCAGCTCCGAACGGCGACGCGGCTCGCTCCCATTCATTGTGCTTTCCACCTTGACATGCCACGCAGCCCGAGGTTCATGCACCGAGAGTTCATCCGGCTAGATCTTGTCCATTAATGAGAGAAATGTGCGATTGTGTAGATGATTGTAATGAACATTTTTGGTGAAGGATTAAAGTGATTTTGAGTTCAATTGGGGGTTCATTTTGAAGGATTTTGGAATTTTAGTCACTTTGGGCATGTTGGGCTAGACTTTGGTCTAAATTTGGCTAGGCTTGGGTTAAGTCCAAATTGATTATTGAGAATGATCAATAGGAATGTCATGAAGAGTTTTCAACATAAATTGAGTGTCAATTTTGGGGCTAAGACAATCAATTTGGTGGAATTTTGAGACATGAACAATTTGGGGTAAATTTAGGGATTTTTGGACTTGGGCTAAAATTAAATGAAATTGAGGCCTCACCATGGCCAATTGAAGGCCAAGTTTGATGTGTAGGTGTGTTATGAAGAGTTTTCAACATAAGTTGTGGCAAATTGAGTAGGCTATAGGTTCAATTTGGTAAGATTAAGTCATATGACCAAATTGGGAGATAAAAACAATACAGATAAAATATCTTTTCCCTTTTCATGAATCAGTAAGAAGTATTGAAATTCTGTTGTGAAAATATTTAAATTGTCTTGTGCCAAATAGGAGCAATATTATTCTTTACACCTACTAGAGATGCTATAAAGAACATTGGTTAATCTAAAGTGTGAATAGTCCTGAAGACGGGCTGGGTTGAGAAGATACTAGCTCTCACGCTAGAGTTCCCTTTTCTCCCTCCACCTATGGGATAACTTCTTGTATCAAGACCTAAAATAATAGGCCGAATTGGGAGCTTTAGTCTGTCACTCTCAAGTCCTCTAACTCTACACCATTCAAATTTTATTTTTATATTTATTTGCACTCAACCATATGAATTATATTCTTATCCATACAATCTCATGTGATTCTACCATTAGTTGACTGAGACAATATCATCACAGATATTACATGTTCTCACAAAAAATTTCAACATCTCAATTGACCAAATCAAGAAGTAAATGAAGTACAATGATTAAACCATCACAACTTATTCCAGCATTATAGATCAACACTTTACACAACTGTCATCCAATACTTAATTACCTATCATTTTAAGGAAAAAGATAAAGAAAACTACTCAAAATTCATGGAGAAAATACAACAACAATTAAGTTTAAAAGTAGAAATTATGTAAAAACATAAGAAGTCTAAATTAAAATCAAATGTAGTCGCAAAGATAAATTCTTATCTCAAATTCATTTCCACGAAACTCTTGAAGTTCGTTTGAATCTCTTCCTTTCTCTTACAATCTTTTCTAGGTCTGGTAGCCCAACCCTAGAAGGTTAAAATCTCTCTATCTCACTAACAAAATACAATGAATTCTTACTTAGAATTATATAATCACTTTCTCCCTCACTAAGAATGAGAAAAGTGCGAAGAAGTCCTAAATAAAATCCTACAACTCCTTACTTTCTTCTCTATAAATGTCCTAATTCTTATATATCTCTATCTCTTTTTTCTCCCTCTATTCAATCCAAGTCTTCCATTTTATAGTTTCTCAAAAGGTGTTTTGGTGTCTCTTCAAAATATGTCCATATTCAATGAATCTTCCAAGATCTGCTTTTTTAAAGAGCCTTTTCAATGTGTTTTCGTGCCTATTGACTGTAATCCACATTTTCACCAAGAGTTACTTCAAACACCCCTTCGAAATTCATTCAAAATTCCTTTAATCATCATCATTAACTACATGACGCATAAGCACAAGGTCTTTGACACTTAGGCACGACATTCTCTGTCTTTTGGCGCTTAAGCATCAGTTCTGAGCGCTTAGGTGTCACAGTTCATTTTCACACCTTCTTCATTTTTGCTCCAAATTCGATCATTTCTCACACCTTTCACCATATTTCATCCCTTTAATTGTATCTTAAAGAAAAACACACAATTACCTTTCAGTAAATCACAATATCTTCAAAAATTGTTATAAAAAAGTGTATAAAAATGCTACATATTTTAGGTGCATCAAAATCTCCCAAACATAAAAACATTATTTGTCCTCAAGTTACACTCCAATCATTCAAAACCAAAAAAAGTAGATTATGCAAATGCTTTTCTTTACGATATTCTAAAAATTTGTTCTAGAAATAAAATAGTCCAATTTAGAGAAAAAACTTTAGTAAATTAGATCAAGTTAGAGTTTAGAAATTTTTAATGTGAAGAAAGTCTGAAAATATGAATTCCTATCTAGTTCTGAGACACTTGTAGATTTACCAAATATATGGTTCAAGCATTCTATCTCCCCCACTTAAAAATTTTTGTTAAGAATAATTATACTTACTATATCATATCTCTAAACTTAAGAGTTTCCCAAGTGTTATATATAAAAAGATTAGATGTGGAACCAATTTTTGATTAGACACTAATCTTCAAGCTCTCATCCCTTTTTCAACTTTACTTTTCCTTTCCTTTTCTTATTCTTATTCTTATTATTTTTCTTATTCTTTTTCTTTTTTAATTTTTTTAAGTGAAGATTACTATATCTGGATAGACCTTTAATGGTTTTCAATTCCACTCTTCTTTTCCTAAAACAAAGGTTTGATATTTATATCCTTTACCTAAAAAATATAATAATAGTTTTGAAAATTATTTTTAATAAAAGAAATTTAAGTATTTAAAATAAATGTCTAATAGTTCTAGATTATTCAAAAATATAACTTCTACTAAAGATAGTTACACAATATTTATCATTTATACACCAAATATTTTTAACTTTAAATTTTTTTCATCACTATAGGTTTCAACTAAATTTACTTAATCATTTCTATATTTAAAATTTTACTTCCCTAATATAACTTCATACACATAATCATTTTTGTTTTCAATCAAAATCAAATTTGTTTGTAGCACCTTTGAGAACAAATAAAATTCAAGTTTTTAAATTTGTTTTTCATCCCCCCAAACCTAAATTTTTAATAAGATAAAACTATTTAGCATAATATATATATATAAAAGAAGGAATGAAACTAAAAATAACATGCTTACGAGAATTTTCATATTCTAGATATACGAGTACAAAAATTGAAAACTTGAGCAAAAAATAAATTGATCGAATTTTAACTAAATTTTAACATATATGAGATTCATAAGACTTCTATGCAGTGGATGATAACATAAAAACAAATAAACACAAACCAATAGAAATTCATAACTACAACATAAAGAAAAAACATGGTTGTAGATTGAAAATTTAAATATAAAATTCTTAAGTGAAAGTAATAATCTAAACTTTCTTAATATCTCTAGAATAAGTTCTTCACAAACCAACAAAATACAACTAAACAACAATGTTTACACAATTACTACAATTAAACATGACTACTCACAACAACACACATTTTTAAACATTGCAATAATATCCAACACAACAAAAAACTACACATAAAACAACAACATCCAAACGATTACAACAAACAATAACATATAAAGAGTAGCAGTCTAAACAACTACAACATACAAAAGTCAATACAATTTAAAAATAAAATATTCAAATGAATGCTCTTCCTCCTCATCATCACTATCATCATCGTCTTCTTCCCAAATATTCATAGGCTGGGTCAACCCTGATTAGGCTTTCTAATGATGTGTGATATTTTTCTTCATATAAGTATCAATATGTCGTACATAGTTGGATAGATTTATCACTTTATCCATAGTATAGTTGATGTTATCTAACATCCTCTGCAATAATTGTGATTGCAAATCAGGTCTAGTAGACTGGCCTTGTGATATAAATGCTCGTAAAGTAGAATCACAAGACATAGAGAATATGCTTTAAAGTTTCTGAATAAAATCCTCCTCTCCAGCCAAATATAGAATGCTCTGAATAAAATTTCACATTGACACTTGTAATATGCTTTAAAGGCTGCAGAATCTCATCCCAACTAGCAAATTTAACGCCAACCTGCTCACATAAAGAAAAGATTAAGGATGTCTCAAACCTGCAGTAGTGGCAGCTTTAGCAAAAATGGTGATCGCTTGATAGATGAAAGATCCAATATCAATCAGCTTTGACTGCTGAATACAGTAGTTAAAAGTGACTCTCTCTTGTAACTTCACTCAGATGATATTTGTATGGTGTAGATGAGCTGAAATAAAATAGTGCCATGATTTTGATGTGGCATCAAGCTTTGATGAAGGAAAATGAACTCTCCTATCATTCACTATTTTCCATAATCCTCTTCCCGCAATCAATGAAGAAATAATCTCATCTAAATTTCCTTTAGTAAAATTATAAATTGAATAAAAAACATAACAAACTCGGGAGCAACAGGTAAAACAAATTGATTACTTTCAGGGAAAAAGCTACTAATTTCCCTCTCATCACAACCTAATCTTCCTCTACCTCTGGGAGATTAGCTTAAAACTCCCGAACTATAGAAATGACTGCTACGGCAAAAAAAATAACAGAAACGTTGCCGCTCTCGGCAAACTATCAACTCTTCCACAGCTCCGCCCGAATTTTTAAAACAACGCTCAGGAATCAACTATATTGACTGCATCGCTTCTGCATATCGATCCTGAGCTTTTAAACTGACAAATTCGCTTGAATCCAAAGTGAACTTTCCCTTGCTCCTCTTCATTTTTTGTGTCATTTTCTAAATATCACATAAAATTCACAATAAATTCCAGACTCAAGTCTAAATCACTAAACTTAACTTTCAATAGCTTAAACTATCATTTCCATGCATTTTCCATAAATTTTTCTTTGGTTTTTACCATGAATAGTTATTTTCGGATAATTCCACAATGTACTCCAAATATATTGTGAAAATAAAAAATTTTTACATAGAAGTGAAGCTCTCACCTTAAGAAGATGAAATCTAACAATTTGGCTCAATTCCACCAAGAAATCTTCAACTTTAAAGGTACCCTAAGTTCAAAATTGCGCCAAAGCAAAATGACGACGGTCAAGGATAAGAATGGCAATTTTCTATTAAATATTTCACTTTTAATTTTTCGCGAACTGTCACTTAAGCGCGACTGGTTTGATGCTTAGGCACTTACCTCTCGAGTAACCTGGGATTAAGTGCAGGGTTTTGGCGCTTAGGTGCGAGTGCACAATTTTGGATTCTTTCGACTTTGAAATTAAATGCACATCTTGCCTATGTCATTCACCCCTAAAAGGTTTTATAAATCTTAATAACTATTTTCTTCCCCTTCTATTCTCCTTTTTCTCAAAATTTACAAATTTTCACATTTTTAATTCAACACTAATAGACACAATTTTTCACACAAACAAATGCTTTCATTAATTTTTCAAAAAAAAAATACAAACACAAATTTACACATATTTTCTTCAATCCAAATATTCTTGTATGAGATATCTCCTAATCACATCAATTCAAATACAAAATAAACTTAACATCAAAACACATAAAACAAACAAACTAGACTCTCAAACATAATTCCATTATCCTTCCGGTGGAACATATTTCGACCATTCACTTGTTTCTTAATGCATGTGGATTTAGTGTGTTAATTTTGTAAATATTTTTCAATATTACAAAATACACACGATAGATACAAAAGTAAATACAAAATTTAACCCCAACAAAAATAAATTTAATGAAAATAGTTTTATCCTTTAAAAAAAACTTTAAACTGAATTGCATTTTGAGTTGCCATTCAATATGTTCTAAGTGCGCATTAGTCCCATTCACTTTTGGTTTGATTGAAGCCACGTCGACCTCAATCTTTACGATATTATCTGTTATTCCTTCTATACTAGCGACTATGAATTCGTTGTATAATTCTTGCGCACTTTGAATCACAATCCTCTTTTTAATGACTTCCTCTTTTTTCTTCATTTCAATCTCCCAAGAAGACATTTATGCCAGTTCTCTCTCTCTTTTTCTCTTCACTTGGGCTTTAGGATGAAAATTTGAAGTGGGGTAAAAATTCTTTTCATTCCCATGCTATTTATAGGCCTTGGATGAAGCCTAGACCCACTACTCACGTTCACAAACCATCATATCATTTTTAAAGCCACTAAACTAGGTTTCATCTATCTAGAATTTTAATTCTACATGTTTTTTTAACTACCGTGCTTAAGCGTCGTGTGTTGGCACTTAAGCGTCGGTGCTTATTTTATCACATGTCTGTTTAACATCCAACTATGCACTCTAACACGTCTAAGTCATCAATTAAGGTCTTAGAATCAGCACTATATCATTATATATATTAAAAAATACAACATTTTTCTTAATCAAACACAATAACATATCATTTAAAACAAATACACACTGATAACTATGAGTTACCTCCAACAAAGCGCTTGGTTTTACGTCGTCAGCACGACGTAATCAGTGCTTTTTTTGGCCGACCCAACAACATAAGGTTATCTAATTTAAGTTGATTCCTTAAAAAATAGGGTTTCAGTCTGTAACCATTCACTTTTAATATTTTCTCAGTTTTAGGATCTTTAATATCCACAGCTCTATAGGGATAAACTTTTGTCACAATAAATGGGCCCATCCACCTGGACTTATGCTTTTCTAAAAATAATCTAATCTTGCATTATATAAGAAAACTTGTTGCACTGTCGCAAAATTTTTAGTAAGAATCCTCTGATCATGCCACATTTTCATCTTTTTTTATTAATTTAAGCACTCTCATAAGATTCATTTCTTATCCTTTAAGCTCATTTAATTGTAATAGTTTTTTCTCACCAGCAATTTTCAAATTATAATTGAATTCTTTAATAGCCTAATATACTTTATGCTCAAGTTCAATTGGTAAATGACAAGCTTTCCCAAATATTAGCTTATATGTGGACATTTTTATAGGAAATTTATATGCAGTCCTATAAGCCCACAAAGCATAATCAAGTTTGACTGAGCAATCCATTTTTGTTGGATTCACAGATTTTCCTAAAATTCTTTTAATTTCACGATTGGATAATTCAATCAAACTGCTTGTCTGAGGATAATAAGCAGCAACAATTTGATGGTTATTATGATATTTCTTTACAAATTTGTCCATTATTGTATTTCTAAAATGACTTCCCACGCCAGTTTTGATTATTCTCGGCGTCCCAAATCTAAAAAATATGTTCGTTCTTAAAAATTTTGCAATACATTGATCATCACATCGAGGTAAAACAACAACTTCTATCCATTTGGATACATAGTCTACTGCTAACAATATATATAAATTTTCAAAAGATGGTGTAAATGGTCCCAGGAAATCGAATCCTCAAACATCAAATATCTCGATTTCCAACATGTAATTAAGAGACATCTAATTTCTTCTAGAAATATTGCCTCCACGTTGACATCAATCACAAGTTTTGATATAAACATTAAATTTCTAGTGATTGTAAGCCAATAAAATCCAGATTACAAAATTTTGTATGTTGTTTTATTAACAATAAAATGTCTCCCCAAATCAGAATCATGACATTTTTGGACAATTTCATAAGTTTCTTCTAAAAACACACATTTTAGAAGAATTAGATTCTTTTCTTCTTTATATAAAAATGGGTCATCCAAAAATAAGTCTTCATTTCAGATAAAAATTTCTTCTTCTGTTGGTATGTCAGGCCATATGACATAATATCACTAACAGTAAAGTTTACAATGTCAGTATACCATGGAACACACCACTTATTAATATTGAACAATTTTACAACTGAAAAATGTTCATTAATTTATTCTCATAACAGAGTGATTTTTCTAATTCAAGCATAGACAGATGACAACAATTTGATTATCAGCTCTCTTCCTATCTACTATTTCACATTCAAATTCTTGCATAATCTTATCAGTCTTGGTTTTACATCGTTTTTTTTATTAAATATTTAATAGCAAAATAATTTATATGCACAACACATTTTGTTCCAATTAAATGTGGCTTAGCTAATAACTCTTTTTCAGTTGTGGTATAATTAATTTGAATTTTATTAAGAGTTCTACTAGCATAGTAAATTACTTTGAAAATCTTATCATATTTTGTTCTAAAACAGCTCCAATATCATAATCACTTCAATATCATAATCACTTCAATCACACATCAATTCAAAAGGTTTTTCCCAATCTGATGAAATAATAATTGGTGCAGTGACTAAATTTTCATTTAATAGCTCAAAAACATTTAGGCACTCCTTATCAAAATTAAAAATTACATCTTTTTCAGTAAACGACATAGAGACCTAGCAATTTTTTTAGAAGTCTTTAATATATTGCCTGTAGAATCCAATATGTCCTAAAAAACTCCTAATTTCCCTCACATTTATTGGGAGAGGTAACTTAATGATCACTTGAATTTTTGCAGGATCTATTTTCATACGATTTTCTGATATGTGATGTCCTAAAACAATTCCTTCTACTATCATAAATTTGCATTTTTCTCAATTAAGTAATAAATTTGTTTATTCACATCGCTTAAGAACTCTTGATAATAGTTTTAAACATGATTTAAATGAAGTTCCAAACACTAAAAAATCATCTATAAAACCTTCAATTCAATTTCTAATTAAATCACAGAAAATAACCATCATACATCTTTGAAATGTAGTAGGGGCATTACATAAACCAAAGGACATTTTTCTAAAAGCAAATGTACCATAAGGATTGGTAAAAATTGTTATCTTTATCCTCTTGAGCTATTTGGTGATAAGTTGTATATCTATCCACAAAATAAAAGTATTTGTGCCCAACTAGTCTATCCAACATTTGATCTAGAAATGGTAGTGAAAAATGATCTTTCATAGTGGCGAGATTTAATTTTCTATAATAAATAAATATTCACCACTCTATGACTTCTCTTGTTGGAATTAACTCATTATGTTCATTAATAGTCATAGTCACTCCTCATTTCTTAGGAACATAGTGAATTGGACTAACTCATGTATTGTCTGAAATAGAGTAGATACTTCCAGCATCTCATGACCTTCAAATTTCCTTTTTAACAATTTTTTTCATAATATGATTCAATCTCTCTTGTGGATCAACCTTGAGTTTATAGTTTTCTTCCATAAAAATTTTATGCATACAAGTTAAAGGACTGATTACTTTAATATTAGCAATTGACCATCCAAAGACTTTCTTATAATTCTTGAAACTTTTCATTAAACTCTCTTCTTCTTCTAAAGTTCAATTTAAGAAAATTATAATTGTTAATGTTGAGGAATCACCTATAAAGACATATTTTAAATGTTTAGAAAGTAACTTCAGTTCAAGTTCAGGAGGTTTATCTTTTTCTATCGTGTCCAAAACTTCAAAACTTTCTCGAACATAATTTAAATTATCCTCATGAAAATTATTAAATTGTTGTAATTCCTCTTCTTGCTGGTGTTCCAACTCTTTCATTTTAAATTTCTCTTCAAAGTTTCTTTGAAATGATATTCCCTCAGATATCTTATTACATCAATCTTGTAACATTTATCATCTTTACATTTTGTAGGAGACTTCATTGATTTTGAAATATTAAAAGTAACTGTTTGATCGTTGACGAGCATAGTTAATTTCCCTTTATACACATCTATCATTGCTCCTTTTATGGCTAGGAAATGTCTTCCCAGAATGATAGATATCTCTTTATCTTTCTCCATATCTAGCTTAATGAAATCAACAGAAAAGATAAATTGATCCACTTTCACTAAAATATCTTCTATAACTCACTTAGAATATGTTATTGAACGATCTCCTAACTGTAAAGTTACAGTAGTAGAGGATATTTCTCCTAAGCTTAGTCTTTCAAATATTGATAATGAAATAAGATTAGTACTTGCACGTAAATCACATAAAACTTTCCCATAAAATCAGTCTCTTATTACACATGGAATTGTGAAGCTGCCAGGAACTTTGAGCTTTTTAGGAACTTTTTTTTTTTGAATTATAAAACTGCACTCATTAAGTGCACAGTCTTATTATCTTCAAACTTTCTTTTTCTGTTAATAATATCCTTCATAAACTTTACATAGCTTGACTTTTTTTCTAAGGTTTCAGCAAATTGAATATTAATCTTAAGCTTTTTAAAGATTTGTAGAAATTTTGAAAATTATTTATCCAACTTTTGTTGACGAAGTCTCTGAGGAAATAGAGGTGGTGGTTTTTCCAAGTTAATTTTTAGTAGAGAAATAGGTCTCTCTAAACCTTTTGGGAGCATCCTCTTTAGGCTCTTTAATTTCTTCTTTTCTTACTTAAATCTCTCTTTGAACTTTACCTTCCAACTCTCTTCCACTTCTAAGTTGAACAAATTTTACTTGTCTTTATTCTGGTCTTTGAGATTTACCTCTGTATTACTAGGAAATGTTTCTTGGGATCTATTACTTAATGAATTTGTTATTTGTCCCAGTTGATTCTCAATATTTCTAATTGCAATTACTTGATTTTGTAACTGATTTCTCACGTGTAACACTTCTTCTAGATACAAATTTTTTCCTTAAATTGTGGATTACTGTTAAAACCCCAAGCATAAGTATGTCTATAATTATTATTACCTTAGTTATTTTCGTTTCCCGATGAGTTTACTTTGTTGTTCCCCCATTGTTGATTATTACCACCCGAATAATTATTATTCTGGTTAAAGTTAGATGGTTTTTCCAACATTGGTTATAATAGTTTGAATATGAGTTATTTGACTTATTATTTTTGACATTCAAAGTTTCTAATGATGTTTGAGAATCTACTATTTGACATAATGAATTCTCTTCAATCATTGAAATTGGTTGAGAAAAATTTATTCCAAGTTGGTCTAACTTCTTTGAAATTGTAGCAACTTGATTTGCTAACATTGCAAAAACATCAGATTCATGAATATTTGTCACTTTCTTAGGATTTACCCTCTTGGAAGGTCATTGAAAATTATTAGTAGCAATCTCTTCAATTAAAGCATATGCGTCATGAAGTGGTTTTGACATCAATGAACCATCAAGAGTGAAATCGTAAATATATCAAAGAGATCCAACTAATTCATAGTAAAATGTTTGAATTATTAACCAATCTGGTACAACATGGTGTGGACATTTTCTCAGGAGTTATTTAAATCATTCCCACGCTTCATAAATATATTCCCCTTCAAGCTGACAAAAATATCTAATATCATTTCTAAGTTTCACAGTTTTTTATTGTGAAAAATATTTAGCAAGAAATTTCTATGCTAAATCACCCCACATTTTGATAGATTCATGTGCTAACGAATTTAACTAAATCTTAGCCTCATCCCTCGGTGAGAATGAAAAAAATATAAGTATAATAACATCAATTGAAACACCATCATATTTAAATGTAGCACACAATTCTAAAAGATTGACAATATATAAATTTGGATTTTCAGTTGGGGTACTCCTAAACTATTATTTGATACCATTTGAATAGTAACATGTTTAAGTTTAAATGAATTAGCCACTACACCAGGTTTTTGAATATTACAATGAAGTTCTTCTACTTTAGGGTTTGCATAATCTCTTAAAGGTCTAAATTCTTGATGAATTTAAGCATTTTGATTATTTTGGGTTGTCATTTCTTGAAATTTTTGAACTTTTTCTGCATTTTTGATTATTTGATTGTTCTAATAGTTTTTTTTTAATTTAGAATGGTAGGGCACTAGTTTTTTAGAATCTGAACTACACATACATTACCACAAAATAAAATAAATCACATAAACAAGAATTTATATAAAAACAACACTATGATATTCTTATAATGAATCTAAAATTTTAAATATGGCATTCTAAAAATAGAAAATTGTTTTCCTAAAAATTTCTTCAACTTTTACTAAATTCAATTTTTTTCTCACTGGTAACGACACCAGAAACTTGATCCTCTTTTCTTAGATATACTTCTGCTTCTGACTCCACTGCTAAGAACTGATGTAAGTTCCTAGACAACAGAAGCCAATAACTTGATCCCTATTTGGTACGATAGTACTATGATGTATGTGCGGTTAGATTTCTGATTCTCTTCATTTATATTTATTTCCTTACAATAGTATCAAAAAACTTGGCGCATTTTTTTTGTTATATTCAAATATAGAGATACTACGCAAGTATACGTATAGTTATCATGTAATATAGGACTTTTTGATTAAACCCCCAAATATCAAACCAATAAGGAGAACTACAAAATTTTAATAAGAAATTAGATAACAAACTCTACTTTGAAAAAGAGTCTTACTCAAACTATACATATTATGATAGAGATGAAAATTCGATTCTTTTTAGTAATTTTGATAATTGAAAATAAAGTAACAATTAACTAAATTTAACTAGATTTTTGTAAGATGCAAGCAATACAAATAAATTTTTTTTTTCTTTTCATGAATCAATAACATGTATTGTTGTGAAAGTATTTAAATTGTGTTCTGCCAAATAGGAGCAATATTATTCTTTATCTTTACTAGAGATGCTATAAATAATATTGACTAATTTAAAACTTGAAAAGTCCTGAAGATGAGCTAAATAGGGAAGATACTAGCTCTAACTCTAGAGTTTCCTCTTCTCCCTTCACTTAGGGGCTAACTTCTCGTATCAAGACCTAAACCAATAGACCAAATTGGGAGCTTTGGTCTGTCAATCTAAACTCTAACTCTACACCCTTCAAAGTTTATTTCCCTATTTATTTTCACTCAACCATATGAATTATATTCTCATATATATAATCTCATGTGATTCTACCATTAGTTGATTAAGACAATATCGTCATGGATCTTACATGTTTTCACAACAAATTTTAACGTCTCAATTAGCTAAATTAAGAAGTAAATGAAGAATAAGGACTAAATCATCATAACTTATTCCAACATTTTAGATCAATACTTCATACAACTTCTATCCAACACTTAATTATCATTTTAAGAAAAAGATAAAGAAAACTATTTAGAATTTATGAAGAAAATACAACAATTAAGTTTAAAAGTATAAATCATATAAAAACATAAGAAGTGTAAATAAAAACTAAATGTAGTCACAAAGGTAAAAACTTATCTTAAATTTTTCTCCATCAAATTCTTAAACTTCATTTGAATCTCTTCCGTTCTCTTACAATCCTCCCTAGGTCTAGTCGCCCAACCCTATAGGGTTAATATCTCTCCATCTCACTAACAAACTATACTAGATTCTTACTTAGAACTATCTAATCACTTTCTTCTTCACTAGGAATGAGAAAAGTGAGAGAAACTTTAAATTAAATCCTACAACTTGTTACTTTCTCCTCTCTAAAAAAGTTCAAATTCTTCTATCTCCCTATCTCCTTCTTTCTCTCCCTGTATTCAATCCAAGTCCTCTTTTTTATAGTATTCCAAAAAGTGCTTTGGTGTTTCTTCAAAATGTGTCCACATTCAATGAAACTTACAAGAGTTGCCCCTTTTCGAGAGCCTTTTCAATGTATTTTGGTGCTGATTAACTTTAGAGTTGCTTCAAGCACCCTTTTGAAAATTATCTCCATTATCTAACTGGTACGTAAGTGCAAGGTGTTTGCCGCATAAATGCGACCTTCTCTATCTACTAGCTTTTAAGCGTCATTCTTGGGCTCTTAGGCGCCACATTTCATTTTGCTCAAATTTAATTCTTTTTCACTCCTTTCACCATATTTTATCCCTTTATATGTACCAGAAAGAAAAATACACATATATTTTATTAAAACGCAATATTCTTAAAAATAAGTATACAAATGCGTACATAAATGTTATATATTTTAGGTGTATCACTTACGAACAAATAGTTGATGAAGTATATGAAGACTAAAGGAGGAGAAATGTGAAATTTTATGTAGATGAAGTATTGAAGAAAATACACTGATCAATGTAATTAAGCTTGAAAGTGACATTTACCTTATCAAAGAAATATAACATGCAATCTTTTATTATATCAAGTAAGTTTCTAGGATTCCTCTTCATTCTAGAAGGAATAAAAGTAAAGCTAGATAAAATAAAGGCAATCATGAACATGATGTCTCTCAAGATGGTCAATGACATTTAATAAATAATTGGGCAAGTTGACAGGCTTAATCACTTCATCTCAAATTCAGGAGGTGGATTAACCTCATTCTTCAAAACCTTGAGTTAGCTAAATATTTTGTATGGAAAGTGTAAACCTTCCAATATCTAAAGTCACTCACATCCTTGCTTCTTTTTATAAATTCAATAATTAAAAGAATAGTTGATCATATAGCTTGAAGTTGGAGTGGTGGTAGTAAGCTATGTTTTTGTTCGGGGAGAAGCTGGAAGGTGATGATCAATCTACAACAAATAATCTCTAAGGGGTTAAGTTAATACATCATAACATGGAAAAGCTTGTATAGGAATTAATAATCAGAACATGATGACTTCTACCGTAATTTCAAGCATATCTTATTCAATTTGTTTCCTATCATTTACTTAAAGTCATACTTTCCAAAGCTAAACTTTTTAGAAGATTATTGAAATGGGTCATGGAGTTAATGGAGTTCTAAACTACCTGAACACTCAGGTTGACCATCAATACTAACCTCTTTATTAATTTCATGATACACAAGACAAGCAGAGATAAAAGCGGAGTGCACTGGTTTACATTATATGTAAATAATTCCTTGAGTGAATAAGGAGCTAGAGGTGATATGGTTTTAACATGTTCGATAAGAATCTTATTGACTCTTGAAGAAGTTAAAGTTAATTTCTAGCTAATGACAATGAGGCTTGGCATGAAGCATCAATCACTAGTTTAAGATTTGTGCATGGGATTGGAGTGCAACATCTAACTATGTTCTCAGATCATACACCAAGTTAATGAATTTTTTAGACTTGAGATTAAATTACACAATATTTTTAATATGAAATTAGAGAGCAACCAATTTGTTGACTTCATTATAGATCATGTCTTACATAAATATAATAAGCATACAGGCCCACTTTCCAAGTATGAAATCAAGATGGGAGAGTTTTCAATAAGCTATTTGACTCTAACATAAAGGAACTAAACCCACAAGACTTGAAGTAAATTTATTAGTGAGTTGGGTTAACCAACTGCTTTCAACCCTTAAGTTAGATCTCATTTTTAATAATGGCCCAACATATATTTAAAATCAAGGTAGTCAAGTACCTATTAACATAATGTGAGTTATTCAAAAGGTTAGTCATATTGATGAATATGTTGTATGTAAGGAAAGAAATAAACTTGCAATTATTTAAGCAAAATTTCATGTAGAATTATGTATAAGTTACTCTATGGTAGGAAGTTGGCATACAAAGTCCTTATAAAATTATATTTCTAGTCCATCTTTACGAGAGGTGTGAAAAGTTTCTCTACGAAAGTGCACCTTATTAAAAATTCATCCCTATATATCTATTATCTTCATTCAAATTATAATCAAAATCTAGTCTATAGCCATTTATAGTTTAGGACATAAAATTTATTCGGATGATTCCACCATTGAAGAGATAGAGTATACTCTTGTGCTGGTTGAATTTAACTTTAATTAGATAATGGCAATGACTTATTCCAAAGGCAACCGAAGAATTAATGCTTAACCTTAGTTGATTTGACATGATATACAACTTTTAGTTTCTAAAGGCCATCAATAATAATGTAACTTGGTTTATTACCAAATAGATGAAGGAATTTTGCTAATCTTAAAAAAATTGCTTAGTTTATCACCTACATAATAAGAGATACATAGATACAACTAACAAGTTATTGCTAAATAAATTGATAAAAAAAGCTAAAGGTTTTAAGGCAGAATGAATAAAAGTTGTAGCATATATTATTTGAGCCTGAAGAACCACTCCATTATTAGCAATAGGTTAGACTTCTTTTATCTTATCAAATGGTATGGATACCTTGCACTCACTCAAGATTTACCTACATAGTGAGTAGTGGAAACCTCAACCATTAAAGATAAAAGTTTTCCAAAATAGAAGAAACAAATAGGTTAAAATAAATAGGACATGGAAACCATAAAAGTTTAAGAGGAAAAATATGATGCATTATAATTCTACTGTGAAACAGAAGACCCTTCACATTGTAAATAATAACTAAAAAAAGTAAATGCATTAACTCAGTGATCAGTACTCTATAAATTTTACTTGATTTGGAAGAGACTCTATGTTGTCAAGAAACATATTGGTCTTGGATCGTATCAATTAAAAATACACTCGGGGATGGAAATACACTAGATATGGATGATGAAAGGATTTTCTACCCATAACAACAACAACAACAATCCTTTTTCTCACTAAGGGTGCGTTTGGGGAAGCTTGTGCATTTCAGGATAAGTTGCTTATCCTGAAATGTGGCCCGCGGGGTTCGGCTTGCGACCTGCTTTTAGTGTAAAAAACCAAAATCAGTTTCGGATAAGCTTGTGAAACAAGCGAACCAAACGGTAAGACGACGTTTTCACTTATAAGCTGCCCCAAACGGGCCCTAAGTGGAATCAGCTACATGAATCCTTTTTGTCGATTGTGTTCTATTATGTGTCCGGTTTTCATTTAAATCTAGAAAATTAAAATATTTTTTTATACAAGTTGCCTAAGTCTCTTAGGTCTAGCTTTACCTTTCATAACATAATGGAGAAAATATTTACAATCACATATTTTGTCTTTTTGAAATATGTAGCATATTTTATGATATCAAAGTAAATATATTAAAAGGATTCTTTTAAAAATAAATCCCTGTGAGTTCATTTAATGTCTACATCAAGATATGGTGTTATAGAAACCAAAATTTGTGGAACTTCCCATCTCAGTCACATTCAGGATTCTTGCCACTCACTTACTTATTACTCAGGGAACTTGGCTTACCATGTTGGGTTTGATAAAAATTATAGCGTATAAATTATAATTTTGGTTTAGTGAACATGTAAACTTTATAGTCAAACTTAGGATTGGGGTTGGCCTTCCTCAAATTTAGGAAACAAACATGAAAAGAATTTGATAAATATAAACTTGAACCACATCTTTAGCAATATGTTAGCGCTTTTTAAATTTTTCTGTGAAATGGAGCCTTTCTCCCATTTGAGCTCGAACTAGGTAGCTAAAAAGTAGTTGATGTCTTAAACATTAAAGTGAATAATCACCAAAATAAGGAAAACTAAAGATCACAACAAAGCACGAAGAAAATAAGAGGAGAAGGGTGAGTGTTTTTGTTTCTTTTTAAAAACATGGAGTCATCAGATTATCTATTTATATTTTATCATCATATAATTTTACTTTCTAAATTAACCTCCCCTCAAATCATTTATAAATGATTTGAAGAGGAGAGGAATTGGAAAAAAAACTAGATATGGAATAAAAATAAATAAAGAAATTTTAAAGAAACATGAAAGCCTTAAGTGCAGTAATCCTCGTGTGATGGATTAAGAGTATATGTCCAAAAAAGATCGGATTGAAATACCCTGAAACTCAGTATCTAAAAAAAAATCACTATATAAGACACTTGTAACCAAAGAACCAAAAATAATATTTCTTTTTTGAGTCAAGAGCACTCTCCAGAAAACATATTCCTTTAGTTAATTACATCTTAAGGGATATCCAAGAGTACTCTCGATAATGCTAACTCCTAGATCACATAGAGCTGTCCCATAAATTCTATCCAGATGGAGTTCCCCCAAACTAGTTATTTTGTACCATCTGAATGATTACAAGTTTTAATTAAAATGTATTAGCGTCCACGACAGGAGTTTGGACATATACCGTACATGGTTTTGGTACATTCTCATTAATTTTATTTTAATATTATTATGTAAAGTATTTGCCATTTCTTGGAAATTATGAATTTGTCTTTGTTTTCTAATTTTTTAAATAGTTTGCTCTAACACAGAATCGTAAGGTACTAAACCTTCAGATCCTACACTGTGCATACACTTTTAAAATAAATATAATAAAACAAGCAAAACACACCAACTAAAACATTAAATGTATCTTTTTTTTTTAAATACACACACAAGCACGTTTATATAAACGACACTAGAGTTTTTCTATAAAGTTTCTACAATTAAAAATAAATATTTTCTTAAGTTAGGAAGATTTCGTTGTTATCCCTGACAAACCCACTAAAAACTTGATCTGACCCGTAATTATGCAATTATTTAAGTTCACAAATATGGCCAAAAGTGTGACCCAATTTATAGTTAGCGAAATGTTATAGAAAGATAAAAAAATGGTTTACACACCAGAGGTACAACGCAAGTATACACATCGTTTCAAGTAATATAAGATTTTCTTTAAAATTCAGAGAACATCCCTTTTGTGATAGGGAATAAACCCTCAAAATTTCAAGCCATGGTGAAATTTTTTAAGCCATGCAGAATTAAAATACCATAGAGGGTATTTAATTCATTTAAAATCATATATTTGAAAAATAATTTTTATTTTTAGTCCATATTATTCTCTTCTATTCACTGAGCAAGAGAGTATTTTTTTTTTATTTTTATGATTATTCTAGAGAGAGATATGAATTTTTGAAGTTTAGGAATTTAAAATAATTCAAATATTTTTCTACTTATCCATGCGGTGCCAACTCATCCTTGTCCACTGAGAAGGCTCCACGCGTCGCTCTGCCATTTGACACGACAGCCACATACCTTCCACGCGGACCGCACTTTATGCACCATTGATATGTTTGGCTTGATGTGCTCCGTCTGTTGAATACACTCGCGATCAGACGACTCTCCGTTATCGTCCCCAAGTGACCTAAACGGTGAATCGTTCACACTAAAGCCTTAAGATCTTGGCCTAGATTCAATCAAATCGCATGGGATTTATTTCTAAACCTTCATCTACTTAAGACAAGCCTATCTATACGGATTATATGGTATGAAATACAGTAAATACTTATGGAGAGTAAAAATAAGCTCAAATTAGGGTTAGGGTTCAATACCTTTATCTGAAAAGGGAGGCCTCAATCAGATGGTTGTGGTAGCTTCGATTGGTCCCAACGAACCTCCAGATGAAGTCCCAAGCCTTGGTGAATGGTCTAGGTTTGAATTCAATCAAGGAGGTTTTCAGGTGCTAGTCTAGAGCTAGGTTATAGGCTATTTCAAAGGGCATTTTTATGGGGAATCAACTTCTCTTACTGTGGGGATGGTGTGTGCATAAGTAATTGGAGTTTGGTGAGTTGTGGAGCTGTGAAGAGTTCTGTCCTAATTTTGACAGAAAATTGAGCTTCCAAAGTGGGGATCAGTGGGGAAAAATGGTGGGCTTGAACTAAGGAGGTCTTAGAGAGTTTTTAAGAGCAATTTGACAGAGTTTCCTTAAGAAAATTTTAGCTCTTCTTTTCTTGACCATGGAGGTGAGTTTTAAATAAAATGACCTAGGGTGTCTGTCATGGCCAATTGAGGGGTGCAAAATTGTGCTTAGGTGGAGGGTTTTGAAGTGATAAGGCCAATTTGAATTGGCAGCTCAGATGGGTGAGTTTGAGATTAAATTTTGGTTTGGACCTCTTGGTTTTGGTGTTTTCTGACCACTGGGCCGACCGACAGAGCCAGGGGAGGTAGCCAGGAGGTCAGGTGAGCCAGTGGGAGGGTTAATTATGGTTAACCCTCAATAACAAGTGATGATGGGGGAGATTTTTGGTTAAGGCCCTTAAATGGGCATAAATCCCTTAATTTAGGGATCCAACAGTCCATAGCTCACCATGACTGGTTCTAGGGGGTTTAGCCTAGTCCAGAGAGTGTGCTTAATGGCTGTACAGTCATCAATTTGGTGGTTTTGAGATGGCTAAGTTAATTTTGGTGCATGGGTCCAATTTGGGTCCAAATGGCTAAGAGTTGGGTTTGGGTTAGGCTAGCCATGCTTTTGAGCCCAATTGATTGATCAACATTATATGGATGATTTTTATGAAGATTTTTGGAAAAGTATTGAAATGATTTTGAGTCCAATTAGAAGCTCAATTTGAAGGATTTTGGGATTTTGGTCAATTTGGGCATGTTGGACTAAACTTAGGTCTTGGTTGGGCTAAGGTTGGGTGAGGTTGAAATTGGTTGTTGAAAATGGTCTATAGGAATGTCATGAAGAGTTTTGAACATAAATTAGGTGCCAATTTTGGGGTTATGGCATTCAATTTGGTGAAATTTGGAAACATAGCCAATTTGGGGATTTTTTGACTTGGGTTGAAATTAAATGAGATTGAGGCTTCACCAAGGCCAAATGAAGGTCAGGTTTGGTGTGTAGGAGTGTTATAAAAGATTTAGAATCCAAATTCGGGCAAATTAAGTAGGCTATGGGGTTCAATTTCGTGGGATTACGCCATTGGGCCAAAATTTGGGGTTTGACTTAGATCAAGATTGAGCTCAAAGTATGGACCAATTAGGCTTGGATTTGATTTAGATTGGTCATATGAAAGGTGAATTTGAGTTCAGAATTCAAATTGAGGGAAATTGAGACCAAATTGATGGACATTTAAGATAAATTTGGGAAAATTGGGCCTTTAAAGACAATTTGGGGGGTTTTGGTCAAAATGGTCAAATTGGAAAAGTTGGGTTTAGTTGAAGGGTTAAAATTGGTTTTGGAGACATTTGAAGTGATTATGGAGGTTTTGGGAAAGTTTGGGGTGCCAAGGGTATTTTTGTAATTTTGGCAATTTTGGGGGTGTAATTTTGGAATTTTTAGGTGATTTTGGGTAATTTGGGTATTTTGAAATGATTTGAAATGATTTTGGAACAAATTTAGGTATTTTGAGTGAATTTAGAATTTTTGGCCAAATTTAAGATTTCAAGGGCATTTAGGTAATTTGGGTAGATTTAGGAGCAAAAGACAAAGTTGGGTATTTTGGTAGAATTAGGAAGCCAACCACCATAGGTGAACTATGGACAAATGGAATCCCCATTTGGGTAATCTGTGTACTGGTCTTAGCTAAACCCTAGCCTATGGCTAGTGGGTTTAGGGGACCATCTACATGAGTCTCTAAAAAGAATCAAAGCATCAAAGTCAACCATTTTGGGTTTAGGGTTGTGAGTGATTGCGGGTGAGAGTGAGTGTAGGTGAGTGAACTAGCTCCAGATCAACACCCAGGGCTATCCCTAAGGTCAGACAGTCCTATCGTGGCTCATCTTGAGCTCCCTTATATTGACCCCACCTACTAAGTGCTAGAGGTTAGGACCAATATACGGAGCTTCAAGTTGAGCAAGGAGTTTAGAATTTCTAATGGTGAGAGTTCTTTTTCTAGTTTTCTAAGAATAGTCAACAAAAAAGTCCTATGGCTAGACCTTAGGCAACTAAAGAGGGAAAACTAAACCTCAACCAAAAGTAAGGTCAATAATATGCAAGTACAAAAAATTAAAAATAAAAGTAAAAAAAAAATTAAATTGATCAAATTATAATTCTTAACATATAGAGATTCATTAAACTTCTATGCAGTGGAGTATAACTGAAAAACAAATAAACACACTAACAAACAAACATAATTACAATATAAAGAAAAATAACTGGTAGTAAATTGAAAATTTAAACATGCAGTTTTAAGTAACGAGTTAGCTAAATTCTAAACCTTTTTAAGATTCTAGACTTAAGTTCAACAAACACTAACTAAATACAACAAAACAACTCAGTAAACACAATTACTACCACTCAAACATACTAACTACACACAAAAATCCAAATACATTACAGTAGGTGTACTAAACAAAACACAACAACTAAAACTAAAAATCTTAACTGTAAACAACAAAGTGCAGATACATGTACCATCAAAAGTTCATAACAATACAAAAATAGAAAATAACATAAAATAAAAAACAAAACTACAAATCCAACTAAGCATCATCTTCCTCATCACTATCATCACTACGCCAAGCAACAGTAGGCTCATACGGTGGATATCTACGGTACTGAGGAAATACTACATCTCGGTTTCCTCTATTGAGATGCTTCATAGTTGTGTTGTACTCCTCATTATCACTTCTTCTTTTCATATACCCATCCATATGCTCAGCAAAATGCTCTAAATTTAATACTTTATCCGCAGTGTGATTGACATAATCTAAAATCCTTTGTAATAACTCAGTTTGAGACTCAGATCCTGAAGTTTGACCTGGTGATGTAGAAGCATGTTTAGTAGAGACTCGTGAAGTAGGGACAGTAGAACTCCTGGAGAATTGGCCCTTCCAACCAAAAAGAAAATGATGTGAATAAGTCTTCACATTTACACTGGTAGTGGGCTTTAGTGGCTGTAGGATCTCCTCCTAGCTATCATATCTAACACCAGCCTGCTCATATAACGAAAAGATCAAAGGATGCAAATCCCAAACCTGCGGTAGTAGTAGATTTGGTAGAACTGGTAATAACTCCATAAATCAATCCTCCAATATCAATCGGCTCGGACTGCTAAATACAGTAGCTCAGGGTTGCTCTCTCTCGAGTTACTTCACTCAGATGATTTGTAGGAAGTAAACGAGCAGGAAAGAAAATAATGCCATGCCTTGGCATTGGCATCCAACTTCGAGGAAAAAAATTCACTCTTCTTTCATTTGTAATCTTCCATAATCTTGTCTTATCAGTTTAAAATGATATAATCTCGTCTAAGTCCTCCTCAGTAGGACTATAGTTTGCATAAAAACACAAAGTATTAGGAGGCAGATGGTAAAACTGATTAATTACCTCAGGAGAAAATGGTATTGTCTTCCCCGCATTATGAATCCTTCATCAGCATCCGAGAGATTCGCATAGAACTCTCACACAACAGAGATCACACCGACATCAGAAAAAATAACAGAACTACTCCCACTGGCGGCTAACAATCAACTCCTTCATGGATCCTCATGGACTTTTAAAACATTGCTCAACAATCAATTTCCTTGTATGTAAAGCATCACTGTACCGATCCTGAGCTCTCGAAGTAACAAATTTACTCAAATCGAACAAAGCTTCTCCTTTGCTTCTTTTCATTCTTGGTGTTATTTTCTAAAAATTTGTATAAAATTCAAAATAAATCCCACAATCAACTCCAAATCATAAAACACAACTCTTAAAAGCTTAAACTAACAAATTTATGCATTTTCCATCAAATTTTCCAAAATTTTCACCATCAAGGGTGATTTTCAGGTAGATTATGATTGTGTTCAAACTACATAGTGAAAATCACAAATTTTTGCATAGAAGTGAAGCTCTTACCTCTAGAAGATCAAATCTAACAAATTTGGCTTGAATCCACCAAGAAATCTTCAAAATAGGTGATGCCCTACAAACTCTGAACAAACTTAAAGGAGAAAATTCCTAACACAGACTCTAAACAAACTTAACACATAAAAACACTTTAAAACACTCTTAACATTAACAAAAAAATATTAATCACTCAAAACACTAACAAAGATCTTAATCACGAACTTAATTCCATTCTCTAGTTGATAGAACAAATGCTGTCCTATCGTTAGTTTCTCCTTCAACATTTGGAATGTATTTCTGAAAGATTGGACGATGGTTAATAACTCAGGTTGAAATTTCTTCAATATATTTGTTCTTTAGATACATGGTCTTGTCTGCTTCTTCTATAAAAGTGGTAT
Organism: Phalaenopsis hybrid cultivar; assembly: GCA_002079205.1. Taxonomy (NCBI): domain Eukaryota; kingdom Viridiplantae; phylum Streptophyta; class Magnoliopsida; order Asparagales; family Orchidaceae; genus Phalaenopsis; species Phalaenopsis hybrid cultivar. Next base: position 64,955 of record JXCR01105956.1, read on the forward strand.
GGCTAAACTGCATCTTTAGTTGCCATCCCATATGATCTAGATGTGCGTTAACTTCCATCACTTTTGTTTCAATTGAAGCCATGTTAGCCTCAATCTTAGTGATTTTCTCCGCTATTCCTTCAATACTAACGACTAGATAACATTATACATCTCTTGCGTACTCTGACTAATAAACTTCTTTCTCATTACTTCCTCCTTCAAATCACTCTCCCAAGATGACCATTTTCCAAGATTCTCTTTTTCACTTAAAATTCAGGGGTAAATGAAGGTGTGGTGAGATTTCTACTCATACCCCGTCTATTTATAGGCATAAAACTCCCCCATAACTCCTAGGCATGTATTAGAACTGCTCTTACACGTTCAAGCCAACCAATTTACAGTTTGGAACTTCTTGAAATCGAAATTCACACATGTTTTTTAACTGTCGTGCTTAAGCGTCGGATCTTGGCGCTTAAGCACTAGTGCTTAATTTAGCACATGTCAAATTAACGTCCAAACATTCGTTCTATCATGTCTAAATCATCTTTAAAGGTCTTAAAATTATTACTAACTTAATATAAAATTAAAATACTACTAGAATTTTCTAAATCACACACAATAACATAATAAAAACAAATACATAGATAACTATGAGGTGCCTCCCACGTAGCGCTTAGTTTTACGTCGTCAGTCCGACTAACCAGTGCTTATTCTGGTTGACCCAACATCAGAAAATCATTTAATTTAAGTTGGTCACCTAAAAAGTAGGGTTTCAACTTGTGACCATTCACTTTGAATATTTTATCAGTCTTAGGATCTTTAATATCCACAGCTCCATGAGGATAAACTTTCATCACAATAAATGGGCCCATCTTCCTGAACTTAAGTTTGCTTGAAAATAATCTTAGCCTTGCATTATAAAACAAAATGTTTTGCCCTGGCTGTAAATTTTTATTAAGAATCTTTGGATCATGCCACATTTTCAACTTTTCTTTGTAAATCTTAGCACTTTTAGAAGATTTATTCCTTATTTCTTCAAGCTCATTTAATTGCAATAATCTTTTTTCACCAGCATCCTTGAAATTATAACTAAATTTCTTAATCGCCCAATATGTTTTATGCTCAAGTTCAACTGGTAAGTGACACGCTTTCCCAAATATTAACTTGTATGGGGGATATTCCTATAGGAATTTTGTATGAAGTCCTATAAGCTCATAAAACATAGTCAAATTTAGCTGACCATTTCATTTTAGTTAGATTTTCAGATTTTTCTAATATTCTTTTAATTTCAAGATTAGATAATTCAAACAAACTACTAGTCTGAGGATGATAAGCAGTAGCAATTCTATGGTTAATATGATATTTCTTAAATAATTTCTCTATATTGCATTTCTGAAATGACTTCCCCCGTCAGTTATAATCACTCTCGACATCCAAAATCTACAAAATATATTTGTTCTTAAAAATTTGCAACACTTTTAGCATCACATCGAGGTAAAACAACAACTTCTATCTATTTGGATACATAATCTACTCTTAACAATATATATAAAATTCTGAAAGATGGAATAAATGGTTCTATGAAATATAATCCCCCAATATCAAATATCTCAACTTCTAACGCATAATTGAGGGACATCTCATTCCTCCTAGAAATATTTTCTACTCGTTGACATTGTTCACAAGTTTTGATATATGTATTAACTTCTCTAAAGATTGTAGGCCAATAAAATCCAAATTAGAAAATTTTGTATGCTATTTTATTAACATCAAAATGTCGCCCAAAATCAAAATTATGTCATTTTTGGATAATTTTATAAGTTTCTTCTAAAGTGACACATCTTCGAATAATAAGATCTTTTTCTTGTTTATATAAAAATGGGTCATCCCAAAAATAAGTCTTAGCTTCAGATAAAAATTTTCTTCTGTTAGTATGTCATTCCATAGGGTATAACATCACTAACAATGGAGTTCATAATGTTTGCATACCATGGAACACAACACTCATTAATATTGAACAATTTTTTATCTGGAAAATGTTCATTAATTTCTTTTTAAAAATAGAGTGGTTTTTCTAATTCAAGCCTGGACAGATGATCAACAATTTGATTCTCTGCTCCCTTCCTATCTACTATTTCAAAGTCAAATTCTTGCAAAAGAAGAACTCATCGTATCAATCTAGGTTTTGCATTTTTCTTTTCCATTAAATACTTAATAGCAGAATGGTCTGTATGCACAATACATTTAGTTCCAATCAAATGATTTAAATTTATCAAAAGCATATACTACAGCTAATAACTCTTTCTCAGTTGTATAATTAATTTGAGCTTCATTAAAAGTTCTTCTAGCATAGTAGATAACTTTGAAAATCTTATCATGATTTTGTCATAAAACAACTCCAATAGCATAACCACTAACATCACACATTAATTCAAAAATTTTTTCCCAATCTGGTACAATTATAGTTGGTTAAGTAACTAATTTTTCTTTTAATAATTCAAAAGCTTTTAGACACTCATCATCAAAATTGAAAATTACGTCTTTTTCAAGTACATGACACATATGTTTAGCAATTTTTGAAAAGTATTTAATATATCTTCTATACAATCCAGCATGTCCTAAAAAACTCTTAATTTCATTTACACTTGTTGGATAAAGTAAAGTAGAGATCACTTGAATTTTTGCAGGGTCTACTTCCATACCATTTTCTGAAATTTGATGTGTCAAAATTATTTCTCCTGCTATCATAAATTAGCATTTTTCATAATTAAGGACTAAATTTGTTTCTTCACAGCGCTTAAGAACCTTTGGTAGATGTTCTAGACATGGGTCAAATGAAGTTCCAAACAGTGAAAAATAATCCATAAAAACCTCAATTCCTTTTTCGTTTATATCACAAATATTAACCATTATACATCTTTGAAATGTAACAAGTGCATTGCATAAACCAAAGGACATTCTTCTAAAAATAAATGTACCATAAGGACTGGTAAAAGTTATTTTCTTTTGATCATCGGGAGCTATTTGTATTTGGTGATAACCAATATATCCATTTAGAAAACAAAAGTATTTATGCCCAGCTAGTCTATCCAACATCTGATCTAGAAAGTGTAGTGGGAAGTGATCTTTCCTTGTGGCGAAATTTAGTTTTCGATAATAAATGCATATTCACCATCCTCTAAATTGTCTTGTTGGTATTAACTCATTATATTCATTGAAATTCATAGTCACTCCTTTCTTAGGAACACAGTAAATTGGACTAACCCATGCACTAGCTGAAATATGGTAGATAATTCCAACATCTAACCATTTTAAAATTTCTTTTGTATCAACTTCTTTCATAACAAGATTCAATCTCCTTTGAGAATCAGCGCTAGGTTTGTAGTTCACTTCCATATGAATTCTATGCATACAAATTGAAGAACTGATTCTTTTTATATCAGCAATTGTTCATCCAAATGCTTTCTTATATTTCTTTAAAATTTTCATCAAACTAACTTCTTCTTTAGTAGTTAATTTCGAAAAATTTATAATAGGTATTGTAGAGGAATCACCTAAAAAGGCATACTTTAAATGTTCAGGAAACAACTTTAACTCAAGCTCATAAGGTGTTTTAATCGATGCACAAGAATATGTTTCTTTTTTTATTCTATCCAAAACATCAAAACTTTCTCGAACATAACTTGAATCTTCCTTATATAAATCTTCATGTTGATCTAATTCATATTCTTGCTCGTGTTCCAAATTTTTCATCTCAGATTTATCTTCATAAGTTATTTTGAAATGACATTTACTTAAATATCTTATCACATCCATTCTATAGCATTTATCATATTTACCTTTTGCAAGGTACTTCATTAATTTGAAAATATTAAATGTAACTGTTTGATCATTGACGCACATAGTTAATTATCTTTTTTGCACATTTATCATTGCTCTTTTTGTGGCTAGGAAAAGTCTCCCAAAATGATAGGTATCTCTTTATTTTTCTCAATATCTAGCATAATGAAATCAACAGGAAAGATAAATTGATCCACTTTCACTAGGACATCTTCTATAACTCCTTTAGGATATGTTATTGATCTATCTGTTAAATGTAAAGTTACAGTAGTAGGGGTTATTTCTCATAATCCCAATCTTTGAAATATTGATAATGACATAAATTTGATGCTTGCTCCTAAATCACATAAAACTTTCCCATAAAATTTGTCTCCTATTGCACATGGAATTGTAAAGCTAAGGATCTTTAAGCTTTTTAAGAAGTTTCTTTTGATTATAGCACTGCACTCCTCACTAAGTGTAACAGTTTCATTATCTTCAAACTTCCTTTTTCTGTTCAGAATATCCTTCAGAAACTTTACATAGCTTGGCATTTGTTTTAAAGCTTCAACAAATGAAATGTTAATTGTAAGATTCTTAAAAATTTTCAAAAATTTTGAAAATTGCTTATCCAACCTTTGTTGTCTAAGCCTCTGAGGAAATAAAGGTGCTAGTCTTTCCAAATCAACTTTAAGTGGAGAAATATGTCTTTTTAAACCTTTCAGAGCATCCTCTTTTGGTTCTTCAATCTGTTCTCTCTCTACTTCAGTCTATTTTTTAACTCTACCTTCTAATTCTCTTCCACTTCTAGGCTAAACGACTTTTACTTGCTCTTTATTCTGGTCTTTTGGATTTATTTCTATATTATTAGGAAATGTTCCTTGAGATCTATTACTTAATGAATTTGCTATTTGTCCAAGTTGATTCTCAATATTTCTAATTGCAGCTCTTTGTCTTTGTAACTGATTTCCTATTTGTAACACCACTTCTTCTATAGACAACTTCTTCTCCTTAAATTGTGAATTATTGTTAAAATCTGGAGGATAAGTAGGTCTATAATTACTATTTTCTTGATTGTTCCAGTTTCTCATTGGGTTTATTTGATTGTGTCCCAATTGCTGATTATTACCACCTGTAGTATTATTCCAATTAAAGTTGGGATGGTTCTTCTAACCTGAGTTATAATAATTTGAATATGAGTTATTCTGCTTGTTATTTATGGCATTGAAAGTTTCTAATGATGCTTGAGAATCTACCATTTGGCCTAATGAATTCTCATTAATCATGGAAATTGGCTGAGAAAATTTCATTCCAAATTGATTTAACATCCTTGAAATTGCAGCAACTTGATTTGCTAACATGACAAAAGCATCAGTTTCATGAACGTTGGCTGCTTTCTTAAGATTTACCATCTCCAAAGGCCACTGAAAATTATTGGTAGTCATCTCTTCTATTAAAACATAAGCGTCATTAAATGGTTATGATATCAATGAATCACCAGCATCGACCTCAATATTAGATCTAAGAGATCCAACTAATCCATTGTAAAATGTTTGAATTATTAATCAATCTGGTATAGCATGGTGTAGATACTTTCTTAAGAGTTCTTTAAATCGTTGTCATGCTTCATAAATAGATTCCCCTTCAAACCGACTAAAAGATATCATTCATAAGCTTTGCAGTTTTTAATGGCGGAAAATAATTAGTAAGAAATTTTTGTGCTAAATCACTCCAAGTTCGGATAAGTCTAAGTGATAACGAATGTAATCGTATCTTAGCCTTATCCCTTAGTGAAAAAGGAAATAATCTAATTCTTATAGCATTATCTGATACACCATCATATTTAAATGTAGCACACAATTCTAAAAAATTAGCAAGATGTAAATTTGGATCTTCAATTGGTGCTCCCCCAAACTGATTATTTGATATCATTTGGATAATAGCAGGTTTAAGCTCAAATGAATTAGCTTCTACAGTGGGTTTTTGAATACTACAATGAAGTTCATCCACATAGGGTTTGCATAAACTCTTAATAGTCTAAATTCTTCAACATTTTGATTAATTTGATTTGCCATTTCTTAAAAAATTTTAGTAATTTTTAATATTTTAATTTTTCTAATAGTTTTTCTAATTTCAAATCGTAAGACACTAGTCCTGCAGAACTTGAACTACGCATACGTTACTATAAAACACAATAAAATAAAATAAAGCAAAAAAATAAAAGCACATAAACAAAAACTTTATATAAAAACAACATTACAATATTCCTAAAATAAATCTTAAAATTTTAAATAAGACTTGCTTAAAATTTTTTTATCCAAAAATTTCTTTTTGAAATTTTTTGCAAATTACTAATAACTATTTTCCTTCATTCCCCTGCAATGACACCAAAAACTTTATCCCGACTTCCTATATAGATAGTAGTAAAATGCGATGTATGCGATTAATTTCCTTAATATATATTCTTAATTTGCAATGACTGCCAAAAACTTGATCCAAAGCAAAGGCTAGATAAATTTTTCACTGTGAAGAAAATAAGAATGCAGTTATAATATTTCAATATGGGATATTTTACAAGTATGCGTATCGTTATCAAGTAATATATAACTTTTTTGATTAAGCCCTGAATATCGAACCAACTGGAAGGATTAATTTTAGATGACAAAATACTTATCAACTTATATTCTTATTTACACTTAAGATGCTAAATTAGGAATGAAAGTTCAGTTTATTTTGTAATTTTTGTTTAATTTGAAAATAAAGTAAGCAACTAATTAACTTAACTAAAATACTTGTAAGATGAAGGCAATATAAGTAGAATATCTTTTTCCTTATCTTGAATCAGTGATAAATATAGAAATTTAGTTGTGAAAGTATACTAAATGTGTTGTACCAAATAGGAGCAATAATATTCTTTACCCTTACTAGAGATGCTATAAAGAATATTGGTTAATCTATAGTTTGAATAGTCTTGAAGACCGGCTATATATGAAAGATATTAGCTCTCACTCTAGAGTTTCCTCTTCTCTCTCTACTTGGGGGCTAACATCTCGTATCAAAACCTAAAACTATAAATCAAATTGAAAGGTTTAGCCTGTCTATCTAAAGTCCTCTAATTCTACACTTTTTAAAATATATTTCACTATTTATTTGCACTCAACCCCATTAACTACATTCTTATTCATGAAATCAATATGTGATTTCAACCATTTGTTGACTGAGGAAAAATCATCTCATTTTTTACATATTCTCACAACAGGTATTAACATCTTAATTAGCCAAATCAAGAAGTAAATGAAGTGCAAGGTCTTGAATCATTATAATTTGTTCCAATATTGAAGTCTAATACTTCACACAACTTCCTTTAAACATTTAATCACTTATCATTTTACGGAAAAAAATAAAAAAAACTACTCAGAATTCATTGAGAAAATACAACCACACAAGAGTTAGAAGTAGAAATCATGCACACAAACAAGAAATCTAAATTAAAAATCAAGTGTAGTCACAAAAATAAACACTTATATCAAATTATCTCCACCAAATGTCTTGAAGTTCCTTTGAATTCTCTTCATTCTCTCACAATACAAACTAATACTAAATAATAATAATAATAAAGTTAGCCGGCGACACTGGTAATGTGAACTTTTAGTGGGTTGTTGCTGGCCTCTTCTCCTGGATAATCTAAGTCTTTTCTGATAAAAATACAAGGGGTGTCTTGATGTTTCTTCAAAAAGGTGTTTTCATTCAATGAATCTTCTAGAAGTTATCTCCTCATAAGCTAATTGAATGAGTTTTTGTGTCCATGGGTTATTTCCCACGTTTTTATCAAGGTTAGTTATTTCCCATGCTTCAAACATCTCTTTAAAATTCCGCTCCAATTAATATATCTTCAAATAACTAACTTTTGTGCTTAAGCGGGGGGTACCTGATACTTAGGCGCGGAGCCTCTGATGCTTAGGTGTGGATCTTGGTGCTTAGGCACCCTAGTTCATTTTGTACATTTTTTTATTTTTGCTTCAAATTTTACCATTTTTTACTCATTTTAGCTTTTTCATCTATTTGATTGTACCTACAAGGAAAACACAAAAAATATCTTTCATTAAAGCGTAATATCTCACAAATAGGTATTAAAAAGTGTATAAAAATACTATATATTTTAGGTGTATCACTAAGAAAATACAAAATGTAAAAGCAAGACAATCTAAAAATGTTTTAAATTTTAAAGTTACCACTACTCTAAACTAACAATGCATGAAGAGTTCAAATATGTATAAAACGTCTACCCCATTGCAATAAGTTTATAATTAGGGTAGGAAAATAATTTTAAAAATAATTAAGATATTGTGACAAATAAGAGCAATTCTATTCTTTACCCTCTCAAGTGCATGATTAACATTTGGTAATCCAGAATTTGGTCCCTAAACCCATGGTTAGGTTGGGAAGATACTAGCTCTCACTCTAGAGTTCTCACTTCCTCTCACCTAAGTGCTAACATCTTGCTTAAGTTTCTAAGCATCTGGGCGAAATTGACGATTTTAGTCTGTCGCCCTAAAATCTCCAATTCTATGCCTATCAAAACTTATTTCCCTATTATTTTGCACTTAACCTCAGGAACTATATTCTCATCCGTGAGACTAATTGTGATTCTTACTATGTTGGAACATAGCCCATTTCGAACAGATTTTAACAAATCAATTAGTCAGATTAATAAGTAACTTAAACAAAGAGTTTAATGAATCACAATTTATGGAATTTTAAAAGGACTTCTACTAAACTACATTCGTACAAATAATCATTTCTCATTGCAGGGAGAAAGACAAATGAAACTACTCATATCTCATGAGGAAGAAGCAACAACTTAGATTTATAGATAAATAAAAGTTTACAAGAAAAAACTAAGTAAAAATAAGAAAAGTACACAACTTATTTTTTAATTCTTTCCCATATAATCCTTCTAGTTTCTTTGAATCACTTACTCTCCTTACAATTGAACTCCAAACTTACTTAGAACTGTAGTGAAGAAGATATCTCTCACTTCTTCTCTCGAAGAAAAGTCCACTTCTTTTTAAAAGACTCCCTTTTCCTCATCCAAAAGTCTGTCTTTTGATTCTCCAGAGGTTTTTTTAAATAGAGCTCTCAAAATCTCTAAGAGTTTCTTTAAGCACCTCTTCAAAATTCGTCCACTTTCAATGGATCATCTAGATAACTGCCTATAGCGCCTAGGTGACAAGCGCTAGATCAATATTGGCATTTTTATTTCATTTGACACCAATTTGCTCCATTTTCGTTCCATTTTCTCCATTTATATATGAAATCCATGTTTTCTCATATTCTTCTCATGAATTCTAAGTAGTCTTCTTTATCTTTCTCCCTACTTTGAAATATTGTTTTGTGAAGAAGTAATTTTATTTTCTATGGTTTTAAATGTTAATAATTTGTGATTATTTGAACTTCGATCTTCATCTACTTTTTGATCTGACAAATTAAAATGTTGAAATGTATTGAGAAACATATGTTCCGAAAGGGCTATGATTTCTGCAATATGGGGAAAATCACATTTGATTTCATGACAGAGTATGTCATCTATGGAATTGAGTGCAAATAAATATGAAAATATACTTTGTTGGATGAAGAATTGGAGATTTTAACGTGACAGATTAAAATTTCTAATTTAGTCAAATTGATTGGAAACTAATGCGAGATTGTTAGCCTTTAGTGAAGGGAATAGTTGGAGCTTTGGAGTGGCAGTCAGTATCCTCCCAGCCTAACCACAATATTAGGGACCAAATTCTGGATTAGTCAATGTTCTTTATAGCACCGGAAAGAGGGTAAATAATATAATTGCTCCTCTTTGACACAAAACAATTTATATTTATATTTTTTCAAATGATTTTAATTTCTTCACAGTCCATATGCTCATTGTAAGGGGAAGGATACTTTCTTAAATTTGAACTTTCCGTGAACAAAAAATTTGTTTAGTTTTCATAAATTTTACTTTTGAAAGTTTAGTTTTTGGTTTAGTTAACTTTGTCTATGAACTGCATTTTAAATAACATTTACTTTAGTGGTTAATATTCAAACTTCACACTTTATTTTTTCTTAGTTTAAGTTATAATTATAATCTTAAGAACTATTTACAAGCATTTCTAATTTTCCCGTGGGATCGATATCTAGGATTCAATTAGAGCTCTTTATTACTTGAGTGATACGTATAATTACGTTTTTTTAAAGGGCATTTGGTAGTTTAAAAGAGTTTTAAAGATACACTAACTTTATTAGTTACTTTTGTTGGGATTACATTGCATATTTATTAGTATATCTGCCGCGTGTATTTTGTAATATTGAAAAATAATTGCAAAATTAACACACTAAATCCACTCGCATCAACGAGCACACATATAAAAAGCAGTTAGATTCGTGTGACCAAGGTAATTAGTGAGTTTAATCAATTTTATGTTTATGCATGCTAGCTCTAATTATACGTAAATACGTTTTTTGGAAGATAGATTCTAGTAGCTCAAGGATACTTGATGCCAAGCGTCAGGCGTTATTAAGATCCGTGATCATGATCTATCTGAGTACAACCTATACGTGAGGCTGCCGGTTCTTAGGAGTTCACTTACAATGCTCACCCCTCCACTAGTGCATTTGCGGCTTCTATTTCTATCTTAAAGGAGGAGGTCTCTAAGCATTTGTCGTATTCGCTATCAAGATAGAGGCCCACTTCGATCAGACGAGGTCGGAGTTGGAGGCCAATGTGGAGGCCAACTTAAAGGCCAAGTTAGATGCATTATTGCAAGCAATGGAATAAACCACCATTGAAGAGGAGGATGATGATGAGGAGAAAGAGGAGAGTTAACTGGAATTTTTTTTCATTTTATTTGTATATGATTTTGTTAAACATGTGAGAATATATTCTCTTTTTGAACAGTGATGTATAAAGGTTAAATTAAATGCATTTTGTTTAGTTAACTATTCAATTACATAATTTACTATTTAAATACAATTTTAGTATGTAAATGCTTGGATCAGTTAAGCTGTGTTTTTATTATAGATTTTGAAATCTTTAATAACAAAGAGGGAACTTATTTTTATTATGCTACAGGTTTTCGTTGGCTTGTCTTTGGGTTTTTGCTTATTATGCCATTAGTTGTTACCATAACCCACAGCATAGCCCATTGGTTATATTATGCTAACATTACCAATGAGTATTTGATGAATATTATTACAATAAAAATTGTCAGCTAACCAATGGCCTTCTCATTGGTTAAAATATAGATGCACTCTTGAAACCTAACCAATGGATCACTAACATCATAAAAATGACGGCGGCGACACTTTTACTGATGGTTAATTGAACGGTAATTTCTGACGGCTAGCTCGTTGATTATCCAAAACTAACAATAACAAACAATATCACTGTGCTTATTAGTGATGATCAATGTGCGTAACAAAGACGTTGCTAAGAAAAAAGGAGCCAGAAGTCATCTCAGTTTAAAAATTATCGACAAGCGTTTTAGCTTTGGTCTTAAAAAAGTTGATACAACAACAACAAAGCCTTAATCGCACTACGTGGGGTCGGCTACATGAATCCTTTTTCTC
>JXCR01105959.1:0-43383 GCA_002079205.1 Phalaenopsis hybrid cultivar
CAATTTTACCAAAATACCAAACTAAGCCTTTTCCCCCCAAATCTACCCAAATTACCAAATTGCCTTTGAAATCCTAAAACTAGCCAAAATTCCCAAAATTACCCAAAATACCCAAATTTGTTCAAAAATCATTTCAAACCACACAAATTGCCCAAAACACCCTAAAATTTTTAAAATTACCAAAATACCCCTCATTTGGCCAAAATTACCATAATACCCTTGGTGACTCAAATTGTTCCAAATCCTTCAAAATCACTTCAAATCTCCTGAAAATCAATTTAAACTGCTCCATTGAGCTTAATTTAATCAATTTAACCTATTTTGACCAAAAGCCCTAAATTGCCTTTAAAGGCATAATTGCCCCAATTTACCACAAATGTTTACCAATTTGATCCCAATTTGCCCCAATTTTAATTCTAAACTCAAATTAAACATGAAAAAACTTGATTGAAGCCAAATCCAAGCCTAATTAATCCACATCAGTATCTAATTTCAACCCAAATCAAAAGGCCCCAATTTGACCTCAAAACCAAAATCCCAATCAATTGAACCCTAAAATCTATCCAATTGCCCTAATTTTGAACCATGAACATTTTAAAACATTTCCCAACATCCAATTGAACCTTAAATTGGCCTTGGTTAAGCCTTAACTGCACTTGAAATCAACTTGGACCCAAAACCAAATTGACCATGTCCCCAAATTCAACAAAACTGAACCCCATAACCTCAATTTTCCAATAAATTTCTATCTAAAACTCTTCATGAAAATATTTAAGACCAATTTGAACGATCAATTGGTCCTTAGCCAAATTCTAGCCCAACTCAAACCCAAGTCTAACCTAACAGCCCCAAAATTAACCATATCTCCAAATACCTTCAACTTAAACCTTCAAATCAATTCAAAACAACTCCAAATCTTTTCTAAAATCTTTGTGGCAATCATATACACGAAGTTGCTCAATAAATTGAGTCTAATGTCATGGATAACAAAAAATAAGCTCATGTTTGAGCAAATTTAACCCAAATTGTGCCCATGATCCAAAATTGACCAAGCCATGTCCAATTGACCAAACTAAAGCCTGTAGTGCCACCTTCTGCACCCTAGTGACTAGGTTAGACCCACTTAGCCAACCCTAGGTGAGAAATGAACTAATGGTCCACTAAATTAATAGATTTGTTTCCTAAATTGCTTAAGCCAAAGAGATTTTTTGCCAAAACTCATCATTAACCCAATTAATTGTCGTGATAGATTCTCCTAAGGTCCCTGAGCCACCTGAACACCTCCCCTGCCTTGACCAACTGCCCTAATCACTAGAGAAGCAAAAATTGACAGCCCCCATGCCTTAATCCAAACCCAACTACACCCATCCAAGCTGACCAACTCCAATTGGCTTTAGCACTTTTTAACCCTCCACCTAAGCATTTTTTGCACCCACTAATTGTCCCTGGAAGCCACCAATTCCCCTTCTATTTAAGCCACCTCCTCCATGGACAAAATAGGAACTAGTCAATTTCCTTGGGTCAAATCTGTCCAATTTCTTCCAGACACTCTCCAAGAATTCCTATGTTCAACCCCACCACTTTCCCTTTCTGGATTCCCCAGTGAGAGCTCAATTTTGAGTTCAAAATTCAAGGAAAACCAGGACAAATTTCTCCATAGCTCCACACTCCACCAAACTTTAATTAACTGTGCACACACCATTTCCTAGCTGAGAGAAGCTAAATTCCCACAAAAGCCCTTTCACAGAGAGCCTCTAGCATAACCCTAGACCAACACCTGAAATCAACCTTGGTTGAAATCATACCTAGACAATTCACCATAGCCTAGAACTTCATTTGGAGGTTCGTTAGACTCATTCAAAGCTGATACAACCATCTGATTGAGGCCTCCCCTCTCAGAAAAGTGTATTGGGCTCTCACCCTAATCTGAGTTTAAATTGATTCTTCATATGTATCTATTATATTTCATACCATATAAACCATATGAAAGTGTTTGCCTTGTGTAGATGAAGGTGTAGAAACAAACTTGAAGTGATTTTGTTGAGTCTTTGCTTGAGTCTAGCTCAAGATCTTAAGATTTTAGTGTGGAAAATTACAAGTTAGGTCATTTGGGGATGATGAACGGATGACATCCATTCGCACATATATTAAATGGACAGATAAGATTGTGTGGAGCGAGCAGATGGTGCGTGAACCGCGGGACTCATGGTGGCTACGTGGCTGGTGGCATCCAATAGCGGAGTGTCGCGTGGAAAGCTCAGAGAGGACAATGATGAGGTGGTGTCGCTTGGATAATTAGAAAAATAGGGCGTTTATTGAATTAAGTAAATACCAAAATTTTGAAAATTCATAACTTTTTACAGAAAAATCATAAAAATAAATGAAAAATACCCTTTTGCTCAGTGAATAAAGGAGAATAATGTGGAATACAAATAAAAAATTATTTACTAACTCTTTGATTTTTAATTAATTAAATACTCTCAAGGGTATTTCAACTCTTTCTTACTAAGCATTGCTCACCATAGCTTGAAATTTTTAGGGTTTGTTCCTCATGAAGAGGCTTATGTTCTCTAATTTTTAAAGGGTCAGAGGATAAATCTGTGCTTCTAATCCTAATTTTGAAGCTAAGATGGTCATTTTGGCTTAAGTTAATTGTATAAATTTAAATATCACTTAGAAAATTATGGGATAAATTTTAGTAGGTTTCTTGTGGTCAAAGAAGCTTAGGAAAAATATAATGATGGTTTGAATAATTTTATACATTTTTGAATTTAATTAAGAGAGTATATTTAATATTACTTTTTGTAAATTAAATATTAATAAAAAAATTGACAAAATGTATTTCATGTTGTGTGTAAAAATCATGCTAACCCACTATAAAAATTTGAAAATTATTTGATTAAGTTTAAGCGCTAAAGTTATTTTCTTAAGAAACATTGTCTTTTGGCACAAAAATAATTATATTTAATTAAATAAATTTTGAAAAATTATGAAAAGTGATTTTTTGAGTTTCTTGTGATTAGGCACACTTAAGAAAAATAAAAGTTAGTTTTGATAAAATACTTGATTTTTTACCTATATTTTAAATTAGAAATAATTAAAAATAATTAAAATTTCCAAAAAATACAAAAATAATTCAAAATGTTCCTAATTATTTATTGATCACTTAGGCCTCATTAAAATATTTAACTTAATTTTCCTAAATTAAAAATAAATTTCTAAAGGCTTAAAAATGAATTTTCTTTTTTTTTTCTCATTAAAATAATTATAATAAATAAATTAAAGTCATAAAAATATAAATTTTTTTCTCTGGGCTCTTTGGACTCAGAGAGGTTTAATAAAAATATAAGAAATAATTTTTTGTAAATAAAACATATTTTCCATTCAAATGAAATCATTAAATCAATAAATAATTATAAACTTAAACTAATAGTTCGACTAAAATAAATCATGGAATTTTTCTTGTGTTTCTCTGACCTAAGGAAACCTCCAATATTTTTTTCATAAACCAAAAACTTTATTTATTTAATTTTCAAAATCCTATTTTTCCAGTTAAAATGATTATTTAAATTAAACAAATATTTGAAAACCATATTTTCTCCTCTAATACTTTAATTACTTTAGGGAAAGGGTACTTTAAAAAATTTTAAAAGTCATTTGACTAATGCTTTCAAGTTATGTGGTGGAGGGCCCCAAGGGTTAGGTGTTACCTTTCGATTTTGGTGCCTTAATCAAAATTTAGGATTAACCAAAGGAAAAAATGGATAACTATGATCCAAATGAATATGTTTGGATGATTGAAAGATATTGGGTTAAAAGGTAGAAACCAATCTGCCACATTCACATGATAAGAATAAAACTATAATTTTCTAAATTATCATGGCTTGGAAGTTAATAAAAATCAAATGATTTTAAACTCATGGGCTTAAGTTAGGAAGATGGTAGTTCAGTTATTTTTAAGCCCATAACTTGGATGATATGATCTTTCAATAAGGATATGTATCACTTAAATTTAAAATCTTAATGAGTGTCACCTTATCCCTTAGAGATTGCTAGGGGGTTGGTAGTGATCTAGGCTTGATATTTAAACTCATTTGATAATATTTAGGAGGATAATTTGATTGATGATAAACACCTCTAAGCACTACAAACCCAGCTTTAGTAGTGAGTACAAAATCTTTAATGATCTAAGCATGCTTTAGGGGTATTCACTCACATAACTCTTAAGTGAAATATCAACTAATTAATTGAGTACCCTTTTGTCGGGATAATTAAAATGTCTTCACTGAGTAGTGGGGTAACTTTAACTTGACCTAGGATGATTAATAGAACAATATGATAAGTTCAAAATGAACTCAAATGACACAAGAGACCTTTAAAGCGGTTCAGGGCCATTCCCCAAACACTTTGGAATCTCTTGGATATTTTGAAGGACAACATGAACTTGTTGTATTTTGTTCTGAAATCATCCACTAAGATCTTTTGGGACTCACTATGTCATACTTCGGGGTTTGTTAGATACACCTTCTACTACTCTAAATTTTCTCAACATTATGTATACATGTTGTGAGAACTGACGTTTCAGTGGCAATGTCAAGAAGATGATAGGTATGCTTTTACAGTGTTATTTAATTTCTGTCATTTTACTTTCATTGCAAAATATTATAAATCCTTGGGTATGCACCATACTTTACTTGCAAAAAAAATCAGTTTCAAAAAAATTAATCAACATTTTCAAAAATATAAAAAAAAATTGTTTCAAAAGTAACCATAAATCCTTTCAAATGTCACTAAACATAAAATTTCCTTTTAAATTTACGGGTCCCTTGGAGGAGGTAAATCACGGTTTCTAATGAGGTCTCCCCGGTTTAAATGGGTTTTAAAACTCGTTTAAGCTAAGTAAATTCAAAAGAAAATAGTGATACCGGAACGAGGGAACCGTGGGATCCTAACCAGTGTCACTATAATCATCTTTAAGCTCCCCCAGATTGAACTTTTAACTTGTCATTTATGCATTTAAACCTTAGGAATTAGGAATGCTACTTCACCGAGAAACTTGGAGCTAACTTTTTGAGCAGCCTTCTACAACAACATGAAGATCTACAATAGTATGAGGATCTGCAACAGTGCATCTTTCCATAGAACTAAACAACAATCCATACGATTTCGATGTTGTCCGCTTAGTGCGACATA
The DNA here is from genome assembly GCA_002079205.1 of Phalaenopsis hybrid cultivar. Classification (NCBI taxonomy): domain Eukaryota; kingdom Viridiplantae; phylum Streptophyta; class Magnoliopsida; order Asparagales; family Orchidaceae; genus Phalaenopsis; species Phalaenopsis hybrid cultivar. Next base: position 5,194 of record JXCR01105959.1, read on the forward strand.
ACTCATCAACTCTGTATGGCTCTACTATACAATTTAAGCCCTAACTTTTTGATGGCCGGGGTAGATTTAGTGTATAAATTTTGCAAATATTTTTCAATATTATAAAATTATACACGACAAATATATAGTAAATATGTAATATAATCTTAACAAAAATACCTTTTATGAAAATAGTTTATCTTTACAATTCTTCTTAAACTACCAAAACCCCATTAAACTCGGCACAAGTAAACAAATCACTCAAGTAATGAAGTACTCTAATGGTGTCCTAGATATCAATCCTACAGCGAAGTTGGAAAATCCTTTAAGTAAGCTTTTAAAATTATTTTATAATTCAAAAATATAAAAATAAAAGTAAAGTACGAAGTTTGAATATTAACTACTAAGGTAAATGCTATTTATAATACAGTTGAAAAACAAAGTTAAGTAATCAAGAACTAACTTTCAAAAGTTAAATTATGAAAACTAAACAAAGTTTTTGTTTTTGTGGAAAGTTCAAATTTAAGAAAGCATCCTTTCCTTTTACAATGAGTATATGGATTGTGAAGAAATTGAAATCATTTGAAAATATATATAAAAACTATTTTGTGCCAAATAGGAGCAATCCTATTCTTAATTTAAAACTATTTTGTGCCCTCTTTCACGTGTTATAAAGAAAATTGATTAATCCATAGTTTTGTCCCTAATTTTGTGGTTAGGCTGGGGGGATATCGGCTTCCACTCTAGAGCTCACACTGCTCCCTCAAACAAGGGCTAACAATCTCGCATTACTTTCTAATCATCTGAGCCAAATTAGGGATTTTAATCTGTAACATTAAGATCTTTAATTATGCATCCAATAAAGTATATTTTCCTATTTATTTGCTCTCAATCCATGAATGAAATACTCTCCCATGAAATCAAATGTGATTCTCCCTATTTTGTAAAAATCATATCACTTTTCATAACATATGTCTCTTAACTAGTTTTAACATTTCAATTGGCCCGATTGAAAAGTAAATGAAAATCGGAATTCAAATCACCATAAATTATTAAAATTTAAAACTGTACAAAATAAAATCAATTCTTCACAAAATCATATCTCATGGTAGGGAAAATGATAAAAAAACTACTTAGAATTCATGTGAAGGATACGATGAAACATGAATTTCATATATAAAAGCAAGTTTACAAAGAGAAAGAAATAAATGACACAACTTATCTCTCAATCCTTCCCAAACAAATCCCTAGAAGCTCTCTTTAAGCTTTTCTCTGTTTACAATCCCACTCAATTCTCTCTTAAAAGTGTAACAAATAAGAAATCTCTCACCTTCCCTCTCCTCTTACAACCCCAGAAGAAAAGCTCCTCTTATCTCCTCTTGCCTCTTACGCCAAACTTTACCTCTCTCTTCCTTCCTCCTCACAATTTCCTTCTATGAAGTCCTCTCATTATTTTGGGCTACCTCCTTTTAAAAGAATTCGAAATTCCCCTCCAAAAGTCAACCTTTTTGAATTCTAAAGATGTGTCATTTGATCAAATAATCATATCTCTTCATAAAAGAACCTTCGAAAGTGTCTAGATGCATTGAATTACTTAAATAGGTGTGTAGAACAAGTGCCCCTTTGAAAATTCATGCAAAATTCATCTCAAACTGCCTTAATTTGCAAAAAGTCAACTCTGAAACATTATGCGCCGATTTGGTGTATCATGCGCCAGTTCTCTGTCAAACAGCGCATCATGCACTGAACTGGCGAATCATGTGCCAGAATCCCAAAATTCACTATTTTGGTTCCAAATTTAATCATTTTTGCCATTTTTGCTCCAAATGCCTAAAAATGAGATACCTACAACAAAAACATGAAAAATACTCTTCTTTAAAGTGCAATATCTCCAAAAATAAGCATAAAATATGTGCATTAAATAGTATATTATTTTGAAGTATCAAAATCCCCCAAACTTAAATGTTGCTTGTCCTCAAGTGAATCTTTTACTTCATAAAAGCATATGACTTAGGATAGAGATTTCCTTTAAACTTCCTATACTTTAGTTTGATAAATATTATAGCAAAATTTAAGAAAAACCTTTGATAACTTATATTCAAACTCTAAGTCTAAGAATACTTAGTAATAAAATTTAAGATTTCTGAATCTTTATTCATTTCAAGAAAAATTCTAATTTCTCATATTAAAGACATTTAGAACATTCATATGAAAAAGAACTTCATGAAAATTTTATTAGGAAAGCTACTAATGCTCCAATTTAAGTTTAGAAAATGTAGTAAAACTCCTTCCTTAAGTTAATTCAAGTGAAGCCAGTTTTTTATTAGGCATCTCCTCAAGCTTCTCCTCACTTTTTTTCTTCTTTTTTTCATTTTTTCTCTCTTTTTTTCTTTTTCTTTACAATCATATTTTTTTTATTTTATTTTTCTTTTTCAAGTGAGGATTACTATATCTGGATAACCTTTAAAAATTTTGAACTTCACTATCCTCTTCTTAAAGTTAAAACTATATACCTGTTTTCACTTTATAAATTTATATTGTTTTAGGACTCTTTATAAAGTTTCAGTCTTTTCTTCTTACATGAAACTCTAAAATTTTTAATACTTCAAAAATGCAACTTTCTTTGACTTTAAAAAGAAAAACATAGTCTTATCCTATCATACCAAATATCTCTGACTTTAGAGTTGGCTTTCATTATTAAAAACTTTTTACCTAAATTTACCACAATATTTATAAACATAAGTATAGTCATTTAGAGTTAAATCTTAATATCCCAGGCATGTTAAATTAATTTTAAAAATATAGTTAATTAAGGACATATAAAATTTGTTTTACTTCTTTTCAAAATAAAATTTTCTTTCCCTTAAACTTAAGTTTCAAAGTGATTTTAAAAATATTTTTATTATAAAATTTAGTAGGTGAAAGAAAACAATAAATGCATAAAAATAAAAACTAGCCTGCAGATCATTTCTGACTATGAAACTGGGCTCTGGTATATTGCAGGTACAAACTATAAGACTACATACATGCTTTAAAGCATTATGAAAAACGTAATATAATCTAAAAAATTTGTTGAGAATTAAAAACAAAAATATAAAAACTGAAAAACTAAACTGAAAATGCTAAAAATACAGAAAATAGTGAAAGTCCACAATTACAATTACAATTATGTTCACAACACAACATCAAATTTTTTACTACAAGTTTCAAATAAAAGTTCATCACAATACAAACACAAATAATAAAAAAACATTCAAAACACACTAAACTAAACTCCACAATGTGATTCCCTAGACGAAGGTGTTGAGGGAGGAGAGAAGTTAAGCAGCAATAATGGAGTTTGTATGTGCGATTTCATGATTTTCTAGGTGACCTAGCATGTTCGGACCTTTGGCGCATCATGCACCAATCTGGCGCATCATGCGCCAAGGCTCTACTAATTGGCGCATCATGCTTAAAATCACCAGATTTTGGTTTCTGTTGAAATCTGCTCCACACTGCTTTACGTCAACCTCTTTTTGACTCAAATAACCTTTCTAAGCATATATAAACATCACACTAACACCAAACTTTCACAAACAATACAAAAATCACATATATATATAAAATTCACACTATTACAAACTAACATTTTTCAAGCCAACAAAGATCAAATTCGGTGTTCTAAAGCAAACAAACATCCTAACACTGTAATCTAAACATCAAAATTCCAAACATAAACATAGATAATGTTAAAAAATAGAAAATAAATGCAATTCAACACAAGAAAATAACTAAAACAAATTGTACTAAATAGAAGTTTCGTGCATAAATAAAGTTCAAACATCTTCTTCACTATCGTCTTCATCAGTTGAATTTTCCTCCTCAATCTAAGATTTTTTCTTGAACATACGTACCAAACCATCTTCAATACACCCAGTATGTTTAAATTGTTCTTTTAGTCTCCAATACAGATGATCCAGCATTTCATAAGTATTCCCAATCACATGCATGAGATTCTGCATCTCTTTTTCAATCTTCTTGATCTTCTTCAAAAGTGCACTCGAGTTGTAGTAGGGCTGAACAGGTGATGAATTTTGAGATTCTTGATCCATCAACAAATTCGTATCATTGTCATCTCCCATTCCAATACAGTTGCAATAGGCTTCTGAATCCATAGACTTCCAAGGAAGAAGCCCTTTTTCCCAACTTTCATAAGGTACTTATGATTGACTGCATAGTAGGAAAATAGAGGATGGATGTCCAAGTTCAGCTGCAGAAATGAAACCCAAAACAAATTCAACAATAATAGCTCCAACATCAATAGGTCTTCCAGTTTGAATACAATAATTTAGAATGACACTCTCCTTAGTTACCTTACTGATTTTCATGGTGGGTAGTAATTTCGAGGCAATGAAGAAGCGTCAGGCTTTCGAAACTAGATTTAAAAATGTTGACAGAAAACATACATTTCCATCATCTCTGGCCTCCCAGTTTGCATCTTCATCTGTAAGGTAACGATAGAGTTCATTCATAATGTCTCTCGTAGGGGTAAAATTTGAATAATGGTAGATAGGCACATTCTCAATCATAAACATCTCGTTTATTCTTGAAGGTGTGAACTGTACAAAACTACCTCACACGTAGATCATTCCTTTGTTAAACCCATGAAGACTTGCATAAAATTCTTTTACTACAGGAACAACGACAGTGGCAATAGTGTAGCAAAGCACTTCCCAGTGCATCTGCACAATAGTCTCTGCCACTCGAGTATTCGACATGTTGAATTTTTTATTCACAAATCCCCGTTCTTTGATAAGCCTCTTCTTCAACTGAACTTGGTCATGTAACTTCTGTGCATCAAAACTGACAAACTTTCTTCGGTTGAAAATTCCAAATCTAGTGGAGTTTTTAGAGTGGGAAGCCATAGGATTTGAAAAGTGGTGACTCTTCCTATGTTTTCCCTCATAAAATATGTTATGGAGTGGGTTTTTAGGATTTATATAGAGAAGAAACCGCCAAAAATTGCCTTTTGACACGTTTTAGTCATTTTTCATATTGTGGCGCATCTTGCGCTAGCTCTCTGGAATTCGAAGCATCATGCACCAGTTCTAAAATCTTTATCATTTTGAATTCGATCCAATAATTTCTCACTTTTTTTTATAAAATTATGCAAATTAAGATATTTGTAAATATTTTTTTCTCAAATACATGACTAAATAAAGACTTAACATAAATATACATGAAATTTTTCAAACACAACAAACTAAAAAGCAAACTAAACAACAATACATATAGGTTTCCTCCACAAACTGCTTGGTTTAATGTTGTCAGCCCGACATTCCGATCCTTATTTTGGGTGACCCAATATTGCCGTCTCTTTATAAGCTAGTCTTTGACCATCCAAATATGATTTCAATCTATTCCCATTCACTTTAAATATTCTTCCATTCTTGGGGTATTTGATAGTAACTGCTCCATAGGAATAGACTTTTATAACTCTAAATGGCCCTTTACACCTAAAATTTAATTTTCTAGGAGATAATTTCAATCTTGTATTGTATAATAAAACTTTCTGTCTTGGTTCAAATTCTCTTTTTATTATCTTTCATCTTTTCTTTATAAATCTTCGTATTATCATAAGATTCATTCTTAATTTCCTCAAGCTCATTCAATTGCAATAATCTTTTCTCACCAGGTTCGTTCAAATTAAAGTTGACTTCTTTTATAGCCCAATAAGCTTTATGTTTCAATTCAACCGACAAGTGACAAGTCTTCCCAAAAATTAATTTATATGAGGACTTTCTTATAGGTGTCTTACAAGTTGTTCTTTTTCCTAAAATGTAGTATCTAATCTAGCAGACCAATCCATTTTATTATGATTAACACTCTTTTTCAAAAATCCCTTAATTTCACGATTAGATACTTCTACTAAACCACTAGTCTGAGGATGATAAACAGTTGCAATTTTATGCATTATATTATATTTTCCCACCAATCTTGCAACTGTTGCATTCTTAAAATAAGACCCACCATGAGTAATGATCAACCTCGGCATTCAATAACTTGTAAAAGTATTTTTAATTAAAAATTTTGAAACACTCCGAGCTTCAAATCTAGGTAAAGTGATTGCTTCAATCCACTTTAAAACATAATCTACTGCAATTAATGTATAAATATTTTCAAATGAAGGTATAAATTGTCCCATAAAATCTAATCCCCATTCATCAAAAATTTCAATTTCCAAATTAAAATTTAGAGGCATTTCATTTCTTTTTGAAATATTGCATACTCTCCGACACCGATCGCATGTTTTAATATAATATTAGCATATCTAAATACAGTAGGCCAATAAAATTGATATTGTAAAATTTTATGAACAGTTCTATAATTTCCAAAATGACCTCTAAATTGAGAATCATGATATTTTTGAATAATTTCCTAAATTTCTATATAAAGAACACATCTTCCCATTACTAAATCTTTACATTGTTTATACAAATATGGATCATCCCAAAAATATGATTTTGCATCAAAAATGAATTTCTTTTTTGTTGTTTCAACAGTTCATATTGTAAAATACCCCTAAAAACATAACTTACAATAACAACAAACCAAGGTGTTTCCCATCCTTTTACAGCATAAAGTTGTTCATAAGGAAAAGTTTCATTAATTTATTTTTCCAAATCAAGTATTTCTTCCTGTTCTAGCCTAGATAGATGATCAACAATTTGATTATCTGTCCCTTTTTTATCGACTATTACAAAATCAAGCTCTTGCATAAGAATTAAATTTTGCTCCAATCAGATATAAACAAAACTTATTAAATACATAGACAATAGCTAATAACTCTTTTTTCAGTGGTGATGTAATTAATCTGAGCATCACTTAGAGTCTTACTAGCATAGTATATGACTGTAAAAATCTTATTATATCTCTGACCTAAAACAACTTCAATTGCATAATCACTAGTATCACACATTATTTCAGAAGGTTTCTCCCATTCAAGTGAAATACTTATAAAACAGTGACCAATTTTTACTTTAAAGATTCAAAGGCTTTAAGGCAATCCTGATTAAAGTCAAATTTTGTATCTTTTTCTAGAAGTTGACATAAAGGTTTTGGAAGTTTTTTAAAAGTCTTTAATATATCTCCTGTAAAATCCATCATGTTTTAAAAAGCTCCTAGCTCCTCTTCCTGTAGTAGGTAGAGATATGTTTGATATAACCTGTATTTTCTTAGGATCTAATTCCATGTCATTTTCTGGAAGTTTATGTCCTAGCATAATTCCTTCTACAACCATGAATTGACAATTTTCCTAGTTCAATTTGAGATTAGTCTCTTCACAATATTCTAGAACTTTCTCTAAATGATTTAAATATATTTCGAATGAAGTACCAAACAAAGAAAAATCACCCAAAAAGACTTCAATCATTTTTTCAATCAAATCACTGAAAATTGACAACATACATCTTTGAAATGTTACAGGTGCATTACATAATCCAAAGGGAATTCACGTAAAGACAAAGGTTCCATAAGGACTAGTAAATGTTTTTTTCTCTTAATCCTCTAGAGCAATATGTATTTGGTGACAACCGATATACTCATCTATAAAATAAAAATAATTATGCCCAGCGAATCTATCCAAAATCTTGTCCAAAAAGGGTAATGGAAAAAGATCTTCCATGGTGGTAGAATTTAATTTTCTAAATTTATGCAGATTCTCCAACCAGTGACTTGTTTTGTTGATATTAATTTGTTATGCTCATTTTTCACTATAGTCACACCTCCTTTCTTTAGAACATAGTGAATTAGACTTACCCAAGCACTGTCTGAAATAAGACATATTATTTGAGCATCTAACCATTTAATAATTTCTTTCTTCACAACTTATTTCATCATAGGATTTATTCTCCTTTGAGGACCAGCTCTTGGTTTATGTTGATCTTCTAATAAAATTCTATGCATACAAATTGAAGGACTGATTCCCTTAATATCTATTAATGTCCATCCAAAAGATTTATTATATTATTCCAAAGTTTCCAACAATTTTTGTTCTTGCATATGAGTTAATTCTGAAGATACTATAATAGGTAATGTAGATAAATCTCCTAAGATTGCATACTTCAAATGTGTAGGAAGTCTTTTTAGATGGTTTAGGAGGTTTGTCAATAGATGAAATCAAATTCTTGTTGTTTTCTGTATGATATAACATTTCAAATTTTTCGTGAACATAATCAAAATCTTTTTACTCACTTTCATAGATTCATCATGAATTTTATCCTCAACTTGATATTCCATATATTCCTTTCCAAATTCACTTTCAAAAGTCTTCTTAAAATATTAATGGGTTAAATATTTGTTAATATCCATTTTGAAGCATTCAATCTATTGTTCTTTTGCAGGGTATCTCTTTAATTTTTCAATGTTAAATGTAACCTCTTGATCACTAACTCTCATAGTTAGTTCTCCATTTTGTACATCTATTAATGCTCTTCCAGTGGGTAGGAATGATCTTCCTAAAATGATAGGAATTTCTTTATCTTTTGCCATATCTAATAGAATCCAGTCCATAGGAAAGACATATGTATCGACTTTTACCCAAACATTTCTATAACTCCTTTAAGATAGGTAATCAAACGATTAGCTAACTGAAGAGTTATAGTTGTAAATGAAATATCTCCTAAGCCTAACATTCTCAAAATTGATAACAGCAAAAGATTAATACTGGCTTCTAAATCACATAAAGTTTTTTTCATAAAATCGTTCTCCAATAGCACAAGGAATTGTAAAACTTCCAAGATCTTTAAGTTTTTCAGGAAGCCTTTTCTGAATTACAGCACTACACTCTTCACTAAGTACAACTGTCATGAACTTCACATAGCTTGACATTTGTTCCAAAGCTTTAACAAATGGTACTTTTATCTTTAATTTCCTCAAAATTTCAAAAAAAAAATTGAAAATTGATTATCTCTGTGTTTCTAGTTTAATCTTTGAAGAAATGGAGGTGGTGGTCTTTCTACAGTGATTTTCATTGGTTTAATAGGACTTTCTACTTTAAAATAAAAATCGTCACCAGATTTTTCATTTTCCATCTCAATTTTTTCAACTTCAACTTCTTATTGAACTATGTTTTCTAATTCTTTTCCACTTCTTAGTTGAATAGCTTTCATTTGCTCTTTGTTATGATCTTTAGGATTTATGTCAACACTACTAGGCAATGTTCCTGGAGGTCTATTGCTAACTGCAGTAGCAATACATCTCAATTGATTTTCCATATTTCTGATGGTAGATCCTTGACTTTGTAATTGACTACCCATTTACAATATCAATTTCCTTTTGATAGCTTTTCTCCTTACTCTGCAATTTATTAAATCATGTGGGGTAATAAGGTTTATAAGCTTGATTCCCTTGATTGTTGGAGTTTTCCAATGGGTTGAAAATATTGTTTCCCCATTGTGGATTTGCAGCATTTGAATTATTATTATTCCAACAAAAGTTTGGATGATTTTTCCATCCAGGATTATAATAAATGGCGTAAGGGTTATTAGAATGATTGTTTATTGCATTGAAGTCTCATAAGAAGATTGAGATTCTATCATTCGTCCTAATGAGTTTTCCTTAAGTAAAGGTGTTGTCTGAGAATAGTTCATTCCATATTGTTCTATCTTCTTTGATATAGTAGCTATTTAGGTAGCTAACATAGATATTACATCAGAATCATGAATACTAGCTACTCTTTCTAGATTTAACCTTTCAAAGGGCCATTCAAAATTATTAGTAGCCATCTCTTCAATTAATGAATATGCTTCATTGAATGGTTTTGACATTAATGATCCAACAGCAGCAGCTTCAACAATCGATGTAAGAGATCCAACCAACCCATTATAAAGGGTTTGAATTATTAATAAATCTGGAAATGCATGGTGTGGACACTTTCTAAGGAGATCTTTAAAACTTTCCCAGGCTACATAAATTGATTTCCCTTCAAACTGACAAAAAGAAGTGATATCATTTCTAAGCTTAGCAGTTTTTTAAGGTAGAAAATATTTTGATAATAATTTTTGTGACAAATCTCGTCATATTCTGATATATCCAGGTGCTAATCAATTTAACCGCATATTAGCTTTATCTCTTAGTGAAAAAGGAGAAGGTCTAAGCCTCACAGGATCATTCGACAAACCATCATATTTAAATGTAGCACATAATTCTAGAAAACTAGCAAGATGAAAATTAGGATCTTCAATTGGTGTTCCTCCTAACTAATAGTTTTGTACCATTTGGATAATAACAGGTTTAAGCTCAAATGAATTGGCAGCTATAGCAGGGCTTTGTATACTTAAATGAATTTCATCTGCTATATGATTAACATAATCTCTAAAAGGTCTTTAATGATATTCACTTTAATTTCCAACATTGTTTAAATTAGAAGCCATTTTGCTATAATTATCTTTCTATTTTTGTTATTTTTGAATTTTTCTAAAATTCTCTCTAATTCAGAATCATAAGGCACTAAATTTTTAAATCTTACACTACGCATTGTTGACCTCACTTTTGGTTGATGTTTAGTTTTTCCCTTTTAGTAGCCTAAGGTCTAGCCATAGGACTTTCCTATTGACTATTCTTAGAAAACTAGACATAGCACCCTCACCACTAGAAATTCTACCATCTTCTTTACTTAACTTGAAGTTCCACATATTGATCAAACCCTAACCACTAGAAATTCCAAACTCTTCTCTACTCAAATTGAAGTTCCACATGTTGGTCTTCACCACTAGAAATTCCAAACTCTTCTCTACTCAACTTGAAATTCCACATGTTGGTCTCAACCTCTAAGGTCTAGCCATAGGACTTTCCTGTTGACTATTCCTAGAAAACTAGAAAAGGAACCCTCACCAAGGTCTAGCCATAGGACTTTCTTATTGACTATTCTTAGAAAACTAGACAAGGAACCCTCACCATTCCCAAACTCTTCTCTACTCAACTTGAAGTTCCACATATTGGTCCTAACCTCTACCACTTAGTAGGATATCCTCTTCTTTACTCAACTTGAAGTTCCACATATTGGTTTTAACCTCTATCATTTAGTAGGTGGGATCACTATGGGGGAAACTCAAGATGAGATTATTGGACCTGAAGGTTAGCCCTGAGTGTTGGTCTGGAGCTAAGGCACTCACTACACTCACTACACTCATATACACCCACATTCATTAACAACCCTAAACTCAAATTTCTAGCCTAGATCCCTTGATCTTTTGGGATACTCATGTCGATGGCCCCCTAAACCTACTAGCCCTAGGGCTATGGTTTGGCTAAGACCACTATGTAGAGGACCCAAAATGGGGTTTCCATTGGTCCATGGCTTTTTGATGATGGTTGGTACCACAACTCTACCAAAATACCCATCTTGGTCTTTTACCCATAAAACACCCCCAAATTATCAAAATATCCCTCTTGGACCCAAAATTCCAAAAATTCCAGAAATTCCCAGAAAATCCCAATAAATCCCAAATATTCACAATTTCATTTCTCTTAGCTACTACATGACCCAATTTGGCCAATTTGACCATCTTTAACCAAAACTCCCAAAACTGCCCTTTAAAGACCCAAATTTCCCCAAATTCAACCCAAATGTCCATCAATTTGACCTCAATTAACCTCAATTTCAATCCTAAAATCAAATTTACTTTTAATATGACATAATTAAACCAAATTCAAGCTCAATTAGCTCATGATTTGAACCCAATTTTGAGTTAGGATAAAGCCCCAATTTTGACCATATGACCTAATCTTACCAAATTGAACCCATTGTCTTGTCAACTGGCCCCAATTAATGTTGAAAAATCTTGATACCATTCCTATACATCAAAATCAACCATCAATTGACCTTGGTGAAGCCTCATATCCATTGGATTTTGGCCTAAATCCAAAATTCCCAAATTTAGCCCCAAATTGGCTAAGTCCCCAAATTTCACCCAATTGATTGCTTTAACCTCTAAATTGGCATCCAATCCATATTGAAAACTCTTCATGAGGTCTCTATTGACCTTTTAAAATAATCAATTTAGACTTAGCCCAAGGCTAACCTAAGCTAGACCCAAGCTTAGTTTAACATAACCAAATTGATTAAGGTTCAAAATTCCCTCAAATTGACCCTTCAATTGAGCTCAAAAACTACTTCCATCCTTCGCCAAAGTTGTTCCTTATGATCATCTACACCAAATGCAATATTTATTTGGGACAATTGACATGGCTAGCCTAAGCCAGACTCAAGTTTTGGTCATTTGCACCCACTTGGACCTATGCACTAAATGTGGCATAACCACCTTAAAGTCACCAAAATAACTCCACCTCAGTCATTAGTTGGACTTAGTGACCAGTCCAAACACCATGAAACCACCTAAATCAAGCCATGGACCCGTTCCCATAAATTAAGGGATCTTATTTCCAAAAATGCACATGCTTAAGATATCTTTGCCAAATCCTCCCCCACAGCCATTATTTGGACCTAGTGACCAGTCCAAACACCATGAAACCACCTAAATCAAGCCATGGACCAAAGGTGCCAAACTAAGGGCTATTATTTCCAAAAATTCACATGCTTAAGATATCTTTACCAAGTCAAAGCACATTTGCATTAAATTGTTAGGATGGATTCCTCTGGGTTCCCTGAGCTCTTAGCCACCTCCCCCAGGCCGGCCGACCAGCTTAGTGGCCAGAAAAGCTCAAAACCGAGAGCCACCCCCATGGCACCTCACCCAAATCAGACCTAGAGGCTAGCTCATCCAATTCAAATTGAAGAGCTCCTTTGCCCTCCACCTAAGTACCACAATGCACCCAAGCTTATGCCCTGAGAGCCATCCCATGGCCAGTTTAATTAAAACTCACCTCCACGACCATGGGAAGTGTGCTGAAATTTTCCTAGAGAGGCCTCTCCAAACTTCACACAGAGCTTCTTTAAGATCCACTTAGTGCATTCCGACCATTTTCCCTCACCAATTCCCATTGTCGGAGCTCAATTTTGAGCTTGAAACCTTGCTAAAAACCATGAAAGAACCCAACACACCTCCACAGTTCACCAAACTCAAATTAACTTCACCCACACCTTCACAACAGTGAAAGAAGCTAAAACCCCATAAAATACCCCTCTCACGGAGCCTCTAACATAGCTCTAGACCAACACCCAAATCCGGCCGTGATTGAATTCCTACTTAGGCCTTACACCAAGACTAAGGACTCAATCCCTAGCCTTTTTGACCGCAACAAATGTGCCGAACCCCTATGATCGAAGCTTCACTTCTCAGAGCAAAGGTATAAAACCTCACCTCATCCCATGCCTGTTTCGATTCTCCATTTAATTAGGCTTAATTCAATGCATGATTACTGTATGGATATGTTCGTCTCACTTAGACGAGTCCATAGGATCAAACCTGAGGTGATTTGGTTGAGTCTATGGCCAAGATCTTAAGATTTTAGTGTGGACGGGCATGGGATCATTCTATCGGGGACGATGACGGGGAGTTAGGGTTTTAGTGTGGACGATCACGGGATCATTCTATCGGGGATGATGATGGGGAGCCGTTCGATCGAGCTTGCATCAAACGGATGGAGGAGATCGAGCTGGACAGCGCTCCGAGACATAAACTGCAGGTGGAGTCAGCAGCTATGTGGATGGCAGCGTCCAACCAGAGTGCGCCACGCATGCCTTCGGAGCTTCCTAGTATTTAGTTAGCATGCGCGTTTTAAATAGATAAATAGGGGATTTTCTTATTTTTTCAAATACTCTTAACTTAGAAAATTAATAACTTTATGTGAAAAATCACAAAAATAAAATAAAATAACCCTCTTGCTTAGTGAACAGAGGAGAACAATGTGAAATAAATTTTAAGACCATTTTGTGCATATTGAGTTCTCTATGATCAATGAAATTTTATAAACATAAAATTATATTTAAAATAAAAAACTTGATTTTTAGTCTATTTTAAATATTTAAATAATTAAAAATTCATAAGAACCTCAATAAAAATAAAACTCATGTAAATGTTCCAAATTGCTTCCTAATCACTTAGGAACAATTATAATATTTTTCATGACTTTATAAATGAAGATATTGAATTTCAAAGCTTAAAAATAATTTTTAAAGGCTAAAAATGAGTTTTCACTAAAATCCATTAAATCGAAAAAAAATTAAAAAATTTATCCTCTAAGTCCTCTGACCTTAGGGTGATTTTTCAAAAATATAAAACTTAATTTTCACCACATAAAATATTTTATTTTTATTGAATAACCCAAAATTTGAAATAATTCTAATAAAACATAGAGAATTCCAAAAATCATTAAATTTGGTTCAAAGGTCTATCTAGTATAGGTCTATCTCCAGTAAAAATTTCAAGGGATTAAAATTTACCTTGGTCAAGTTAGGAATTTTCTTTGAAAAATCCTATTTTTGCATTAAAATAATTAAATAAATTAAATTAAATTTTGAAAATCTACATTTTCTCTTTTGATGTCTCAATTGACCCATGAATGAGGTAGGATAAAAATTTTAAAGTCATTTGAATTGAATTTGACAAATTATGAGGTGTTAGAGCCTTAGGGGCAAATGTGTAATTTTGGAAATTTAGCCTTAATTAGCATTTAGGCTTAAGTCAAGGAGGGGAATGGGTAACCTCTGATCTTAATCAATTTATTTGATGCTTGAAACACAAGGGGTCCATTGGTCGAAACCAATCCCACTTTCTTAATTAAGTTAATAATTTTTTAAATCATAAAAAATTTAGAAGTTTGTTAAAATTAAATGATCCTGGACTTAGGTATATGACTTTTGAAGTCAATAATTAATCAATTTAATACCTCTATTTTAATATTCAAATAAAATCCAAATCACGAATCATGACCACCTAAGGTTTAACCCTTTTCAGAACTAATTAAGACACTCACATAGGCCTTAGGGACTTAGTGATGACTTACGCTAAATCAAAATTGACTAAATGAGGATTAGAAAAGTAAACATATATAAATCAGACATCCTTGAAACACCACTAAGCCCAATTAGGATTAAAAATTTGGTTAAGCGTTCAAATTACACTAACTTCCCCTTCAAGGAAATTCACTCAGATAATTTTCAAATTAAATGATAAATGATAATTACCCCTTTCTTAGGAATACTTGAGACTTCAATGTTCACTGAGCATTAAGGGTATTTATATGATGAATTATTACGCAACATAATAAGTTTGGAAAGAACTCTAGATTTTCCACCAGGTATCGAGAAAGTAGCATGGACCTGCTTCATTCTCTAGATCTGTTGGACATCTCGGAGATCTACTAAACTTAATATATCTTGCTTGATAAAGTCATCCTTAANTTTTTAAATACAAGGGGTTAATTGGTAGAAACCAACCTTACTTTATTAATTAGAAAGATAGGTTAATAAATTTCTAAATTTGGAAGTTTATTAAAATAAAATGAACCAGAACTTGGGGGTATGACTGTTGAAATAAATAATTAATCAATTTAATACCCCCATTTTGATTTTTAAATAAGATTCAAATTATGAATCATGACCACCTAGAGCCTAATCTTTTCAAAACTAGACACTCACCTAGGTTTTAAGGGCTTAGTAGTGACTTAAGCTAAATCAAGTTTCATTTAAATGTGGATTAGAAAAGTAAATATCATTGAAAATTAGAATACCATTCAAACACTACAAGCCCAATTAGGATAAAATATTGGTTAAGTGTTCCAATAACACTAACTTGCCTCTTTAAGTGTCTTCACCCACATAATTTTCAAAATTAAATTACAGATGATAATTACCTTACTCTTAGGGATAATTGATACATCAATGTTCATTGAGCACTAGGGTGTTTTATAGGATGAATTATTAAGCAAAATAATAAATTTAAAAGAACTCAGGATTTTTCACCAAGCAGCAAGAGAGTAGCACGGACCTGCTTTTTTCTCTAGATCTGTTGGATATCTTGAAGATCTACTAAACTTAATATGTTTTGCTTGACAAATCATATCCTTAATTAAACTCCTAAGGACTCATCAAGATATGACATAAGGTTAGGAAAACTACCAAAACTTTACTTTTTTCCTTGATATAAATTGCCCTGACATGCATTTTAAGTTTCAGGTAGTGGAACGAGAAGACTCGCCAGGTACGCTTTTACAGTTTTCAGCGTTGTCTTTCTTGTACTTTCATACTGTACTTTTGTGCTTATACAAATTGATATGAAAAACTAAAACTATCAGGATAGCCACAAAACCAAAACCAAAATTAAAACTAAAATCAACCAAGATAAAATTCACCGCCATAAGATTGAAAAAATAAAACAACTTAAAATTTAATCACAAACATCACACAATAGTACAATTACCACTAAATTAAGATGTCTCTATCGGATGATTGTGAATCCCTCGAAGGAGGTAACGTATGGTTGCTAACTAGGCATCCCATGGTCTAAATGAAATTATGGAACTCATTAAGTTGAGTTTAGTAAGTTCATTTAGACTAAGTGAATCTAATAAAAATTAGTGGTGCCGGAACGAAAGAACCATAGGATCCTAATCGATGTCGCTCTAATCAACTTTAATATGCCCTTATAAAATTTAAAGAACTTCAACCATAAGGCCACTTGATTTGACATTATAACTTGACACACTAGAAAACCCAAAGTCGTTACGGCAAGGAGCTTGGAGCTAGCATGGTGTGCAGCATGACCATCTTCAACAACAAAACCTGTCTTCCTCAATTAAACCAATCTTCTTTCCTTAGATATAAACAACAAAAGCCATAAGAATTTGAGATTGCTTGCTTATGCAACGTAAATTCTCACATTATCTTTAGGCCTTTGTACAACCTTGCTATACAATATAAGCCCTAACTCGTCTTAGGATTCCAAGATTATAGTCCGTCACAACCTAAACCCTCACATCTTCCAGTCTATTTGTGTGATAGTTTTACACGAATGTAAGCCCTAACTAATAAAATTGGTAGGATGAAACACTTAAATTTTTCTCATCAAAACTAAAACCAAACATTAGGATAGTTTGGGAAGTCACCAGCATTTTCCTCTGGATCCCTGACATCCCCTAGTTCTTCCTCCTTTGGATTCTACAATAAAGTGTTCCAAATTTGGAACAATCCCCTTTCACACCTCTATGTCCGATCTCATTAAGAAGTCCTACCGTTTGAAATTCCTTGAAGATAATATTTCCTGATTTTTATCGAGAGTCTTCATAGGTGACTCTGGTATTTAAGATGTAATTAACTATAAAGGCTTGCCCTTATAGGAAGCATGTCCGAACCAAACTTAAAATAAACCCTATTTAATTCTTCATATTAAATAAGGGAACTTGTCAGCAAATACAAAGGTTTCGCAAAACAAATAGATGTCATATATTCTTTAGTTTATTTGATCGAGCCCCGTCCTTAAGTCTTGTGTTTATCTTTCGGGATAGATACAAGATTTGAGTTACAACGCTCTTTTATTGAAACTATGAAAAATATAGGTCAGTTTGATTTCATATTTTTTTAAAACTAAATATATATGTAAATTAAATGTCCTTCCAAAGTGGGCGACGAGATTTTGATTCCGGTGACCGATACCTTCTTACGGGCAACTCCTCCAACGAAAAATAGTGCCGACAGCTTTTGGCGACTCCGCCGAGGACAAACTTTTCTCTCCATTCAATTCAAGAAATATTATTTTCACACATCGGTAATATGTCCATGTCCCTCTTGGACCAAATAACGCTTCTTCTGTTGGCATACTTTACCCATTTCTGTCTTGGTAAGGTACAACCAACTCTTTGGACTTCAGGACTAGCTGTTCAACCTTCTTGAAATAGAGGGGTTCAGAAGGCCGTTAAGGACTCTTTAAATTTTCATGTGGGGTCGGACCCCCTAATAGGTGTGTCGGTGGACTAGTTCCACCTAGGCATTTTCTGCCACTAAATAAGGTCCCGCACTGGGTCCTAAAATACTTCACATCTACCTTCCAAATTTGATTTGCTATTCCGCAAATTAAACCAAATCGTGTTGTGCTGAGCGTACTTTGAAATTGTCTTACATTAATTAAATTTTACATCTCATAATTTTTCTTAAAACAAGATTTTAAAATACCCATAAATTAAGACCCGCCCGATTTACAAATCAACCTCTACTTTCAGTGCTTACACTAAAAATTATGAGGTTTTGGCTATATAGCTAACCCTGAAACTTTCTGTTTTCAAGCCTGCTGCAATGGCCTACCCAACGCTGACCTTTTCCTGCAACTTGTCAACAAGCCACAAAGCCCGTAACCTCGCTCCTACCATCAAATTTGGAGCTGGGTTTGAAATTCTCGAGGTCATCCTCGGGAAAGCCCCTTTTGTAGTG
The DNA here is from genome assembly GCA_002079205.1 of Phalaenopsis hybrid cultivar. Taxonomy (NCBI): domain Eukaryota; kingdom Viridiplantae; phylum Streptophyta; class Magnoliopsida; order Asparagales; family Orchidaceae; genus Phalaenopsis; species Phalaenopsis hybrid cultivar. Next base: position 23,540 of record JXCR01105959.1, read on the forward strand.
ATGAAGATCGCCGCACCGGAAATGCAGGAACCATCTGCAGAGTTCAGTCTGAACTGCCTTCAAGACTTCCCTACCTGCAAGAAGTCTAAAATTACTACCGTCGCAGCACCCACCAAACTTACTAGCCCCGCTGCTTCTAAGGGGAAAGAAGTGATGATTATTGAGGATCCGACTGAGGGATTAACTATCCCACCACCTGTATTTGAGATCAAATCAAGTTCGAGGATTGTACCGCTGACCCGAACTCAAAGGAGGAACCGTAACAGAAAAGTTTGGAGGGCCATTAAAGCCCAGAATCCTCCCAAGGAAACACCCGTTGAGGAGAAACTTCATCAAGTTGAAGAAGTATTACCAGAAATTTACCCACTCCTGCGAGGAAGTAGATTCTATCCCCTGACCGATACTAAGGGATATGAGAGTATCCAAAGGATCACTGCCGCATTACCGTCACTTCATGGACACGATGAGGAGAGAAAGAAGTTCACTCCTATCACTTGAGTTAGTGCAGTTTTTAGAAGACTTGCTACCAAAGAAGGATGTTTGGTTAGCAAGTTACTTAAACGAGTGAGAGATGCAATTTCTCCTCGCACGAAGAAGGAAATTTTGAAGGGCGTCAAATCTGTCAGACAGTCCCATAAGACAACTGGAGTGCCATCTACTCGCATCCCCGTTTGGTTTTGTTTAGGGAATAGAGTTGTTACCACAGTGATTACTACTAATTACACTGCCACCAGGACCACAGGCCATCGACCGTTAAGTCAAGACCGGGTCCAAAAATCTTACTCCTCGCCCATCATGGAGACATTCCTACAATCCCAAAGACAAAGACAAGACGATTACCTGACACTGTAGCCGGTCTACACCACGGGGAGTATAATTTCCCTTGACATATCGATGTTTCTACTAAGACGCTCCATCCTGAGGCATCATCGTTGAAAAAGGAAAAGGTATGGATACCCAAGGTCGCTGCACTGATATAGTCCAGTGAGCCTGCAGAACATGAACTGAAACTAGTGTCTGTAATATTTGACATCGTCATGACAATAGCCAACGAGATGGACGAATAAATAGAGGATGTCCATCAGGGTCCTTCAGATCTTAAAGCGATCAAGGAATCGATAATTGAGGAGAAAATTGAGAAACTCAGGATCGAGATTTTTGAGTTAACTCAAGAACATGGAGTTTCCGTCGATAGTGATAATGAAAATTTTGATTACAATGATTACTTGGAGGAGGATTTCATGGACGTCCAGGTGGTCGAAACTAGAGCCACTACATCTGCGTGCGAGGCTCAACCTTACACCGAAGAGAACACCGTAGATGAGTTATGTATGGTTATCCTCCTAAGGGATGAGCAAGTTAGTTTACTAGAGAAAAGAATATAAGAGATGACTGCAGCTATGACCGCCATGGCCACGCTTCAGGGGCAATCAAAAGCACCACAATTGGCTTCTCCAGAGATTAATCAGCCAGAAATCATACACATTATAGATGAAAGAAGAGAGGCTACTTCAACAAACAAAGATGAGCAACCAAAGAAAGATTCTCCATCAAGTTCCATGCCACAAAAAGAGTTCAAGCAAATGGTTGAACAAGTGCGGGACGCCATAGCCCAATCCAAGGGTGGTGCATCAATTTTGAAGGGTAGACCTTACCCGAAAGAGTTTGATGCTGTGCCTTTCCCCAAGGGTTTTGTGGCCCCAAACTTCAAGATATTCAATGGGACTAGAAATCCCAGATAACATATATCACATTTCCGAGCCAGCTGTGGCAACACGAGAAATAGTGAAGCTCTACTCTACCAGTAGTTCGCCAGTAGCTTATCAGGAATTGCTTTTGACTGGTATGCTGACTTGCCCAACGGGTCAGTTAAAACATTTTCTGAATTAAAATAGTTATTTATGAAAATATTTACCACGGTGCAACACCATGTGTTTATTGGAGAACTCATGATGGAAAAGCAAAAGCCTAGCGAAACCTTGGTAGACTATATTTTGAGTTGAAGAAACCTTAGCATGAAATGTGAACCTCAGCTACAGGAACATCATGCGATTGAATTCTACTCAAGAGAATTCATGGACCAGTAGCTTTCATGCTCAAGGGACTCACCATCAAATCCTTTGAGAAGCTACTTAGTAAAGCAGAAGTCTTTAAGAAGAAATAAATCACATGGAGCCACATGAAAAGGCTAAGGTGACTAGAGTGTTCGAAAAGAAATCAGGAGTAGTAGCAACCGCCGATAAAGGAAAGAAAACGATGAAGATATATGCAGAATAACATTGCCAGTCTTCGTCACAGTATTCTTAGAAACAAAATAGTCAATCCAACCAGCGGCCGCCTCAAGAGGGATCACCTCAAACAAGGGATAAAATAATATGCCTATCGGAGCGACAAAAAATTGTGTATTCTTTTAAAGATGAAGCTATACCTAAAATATTCAAGAGTCTGATGAAGAAGCCAAAATTCAGACTACCAAATCCAAAGAAGCCCAAAGAGGTGGATAAGAAGAACGAACCAAATTATTGCCCATACCACTGGTTACTTGGGCACACTATAGAAAAATGTTTTGTCTTTAAAGATTAGCTCGAGAGAAACCTCAAGGAAGAGAACATAACAATCCCGAAAGAATATTTAAAAGAACCTGAAAAAGGTTCCATAAACATGATTTCGGCTGACCCAATCTCCCCAATTGATCCGTATGCAGTAATAGATGGATGGAGTACAACATGGGATGAACTCAAGAGGGTCCTTAATCAAATTTAAGATTCATCAAAACAAGCTTCAACGAATACCGAAGAAGGATGGAATGAGGTATGGAGTAGATCATCCAAGAAAATAACGAACAAGATCCAGGCTGCATGAAAACAAACCTCCATTCAGAATCCGCAACATACTAAGCCTGAGATGAAGGTTTCGTCAAGAGATCCATCATCGTCAAGGACAAAGAATAAGAAGAAAAGCGTTACTTCAAAGATTGATAGCACAGGGGGTAGGATAGGGGCTGCCTCTACTAGATTGGTTGTCTCGGATTCGGGGAAGAAAATCCTTCGAACCCCAAACTTCGTATGATTATCTTGTCGTCCCTCTGGGATCTTATGAATATAATGATTGTGATTTTGGCTACATTTTAACTGTTTATGGTGATAACGTAACTGATTATGACCAATCTAGCTTTGAGCTCAATTCCCAAAATGATCCTCAAATAATGCTTGAGTCCGATGAACTCATTGTCAAGTCTAAAGAAGACATCAATAATACCGCTTACGGCAGCACTGATAACGACGAGCCAATTCTCGAGCGTCATGGTACACCGCTTGCCATAAATTTAGATCTTTCCGGCGAAGAGAAAAAAACACAGAAAGATTCAACAATGATATCTCAAGAAGAATAAATCATAGAAGTTAACTTAAGGAGCAGAAAAGTGTTACCACCAAGAACAGCTCCAACAGACAAAGGAAAACATATAATGACTCGAGAAGAGATATCCCCACGTCCACCAGTGGAAGAACCACATGATCAAGATAAAATTGGAAGATCATACAAAGTAGACTACAACGTGCTAGCTCATCTTAGGAAGTTGCCAGCCCGATTAGGCATCTGTGACACTCTGATCCTGTCAAAGGAGATGAGAGAGTATCTGGTTACAACTTTGGTTGGCCTAGAAATTTGCTCAGCTCAGTTGGCCGGCACATCCTCAGATGAAGTTTGCTCGTTGAAAGAACAGCATGGGGTAACCTTCATAGATGAAGACTTGCTGCTCAGTACTGCCGAGCACAATTGTCCACTCTACATCTCCGTCAACATCGGCAGATTTGTGTTTTCCAGAGTTTTAGTGGATCCTGAAGGATCTCTTAACTTGACGAGCCTACGAACATTGGACTATTTGGATATTGAAGCTCAAGAGCTTACGACCTATAAGATGATATTAAGAGGATTCAATCAAAAAAGAGAAAGAGCCCTCAAATCAATTACATTACTTATGAAGGTTGGAGAACTCGTGACAACAGCTAAATTTCATATCACCGACGCCGAGACCTCTTTTAATGCTCTATTGGGTCGACCGTGGATTCATGAGCACAATATGGTTCCATCATCTCTACACCAGTGCATCAAATACTGCAAAGAAACTTACAACCTTTTTCAGTGCATGAAGTTGGTATCCATAAAGATGCTACCTACTACGCGCCTCCAAAGAAGACTATCTTCTCTCTTGAAGTTATCACAAATAAAGATGAAGATTTAGAAGAATCATAGAGAGGAGGCCTTCAACTTCGCTTCAGCGATCTTCCACCACTCCCTTACAACGAGTTGGTGAAGGTTCTTTTAGTTTGCGAACCCGAGGTCGAGGCCGGGGACGTGGATGAGGAAGGATCAATTTAATTGTTGATGAACTAGGCCAACCATCAACATTGGCGATGAAGATAGTTCTGAAGACGAGATAATGATGATAAGATGGAAGAGACCTCAGTACGAGATATCTCTAAAAGATACAGAAAAGAATGTATATGAAACAATGTATGATCGGATAAACCACTATGTGAATGCTATAACCCTCACCCGATTCTCCCTCAAAAGGTCGAGAGTTTAGAGGCCAAGGAAGTCCGTAGTATTGGTTCAAAGCCGATCAAATTTTGCCGTGCTTCTACCTCTACTAAGCTTGAAAAACATGTAAATTTGGATGTTGATTCTAAGGAATTAATGGAATTTCCTTTTGTTTACTTCTCGTCTTGTGCTCAAAAGTTAATTCAACAGGGATACTTACCAAAAAAAAATGTCAAAAGATAAATTTCAATTTTTTGAAAAACTATGGAATGGGAAAAGTCGAACTCCAAATTCAAAAGAGGGTCTCGGATTTGGTACAGTAGGACCAGTCAATTATTCTAAATTTTGCATGGTTGTTACTGGTAGTCAGAAGAGGATTGCCGTGATATAGAGAACGACTCTAATGATCAACCAATAGAAGATGCTCCACCAGAATTTAAGGAGGAAATTAAATCTACTGTTGATGAATTAAAAGAGATNCTCAAAAGTTAATTCAACAGAGACACTTACCAAAACAAATGCCGAAAGATAAACTTCAACTTTTTGAAAAATTATGGATGCTAAAAGACGAACTCCCAATTCAAAAGAAGGTCTCGGATTTGGTACAGTTAGACCAATCGATGATTCTGAATTTTGCATGGTTGTTACTATTGAGTCAGAAAAAGATTGTCTCGATATAAATGATGACTCTACTGATCAACCAATAGGAGATGTTCCACCAGAATTTGAAGAAGAAATTAAATCCACTATCGATGAATTGAAAGAGATTAACCTCGGGACAAACGACCCCGACCTACATTTATAAATTCTCTACTTAATGACTAAGAATCTGCAAAACTGGTCAAACTATTAACAGAGTTCAAAGATTGCTTCGCATGGAGCTACGATGAAATGCCAGTACTGTCAGCAGAGGTTGCAGTCCATAAATTTGGGGTGGACAAAAATGTAATCCCAGTAAAACAAGCTCCAAGGAGAATGTGCCTCGAAATAGAACAAGTCATCGCCGAGGTGAAGAAGTTGATAGACGCTAACTTTGTTAAAGAAGAGCAGTACCCCGCGCGATTAGCCAATATTGTACCAGTTAAAAAGAATAATGGACAGATCCGCGTTTGCGTCGACTTCAGAGATTTGAACAAGGCATGTCCAAAAGACGAGTTCCCGCTANAAAAGAGATTAATCTCGGGACTGAAGAACGACCCCGACCTAAATTTATAAGTTCTCTACTCAATGACAAAGAATCTGTAGAATTGATCAAACTTTTAACAAAATTCAATGATTGCTTTGCATGGAGCTATGATGAAATGCCAGGACTGTCAGCAGAGGTTGCAGTCCATAAATTTGAGGTTGACAATAATATAACCCCATTAAAACAAGCTCCAAGGGGAATACGCCTCAAAATAGAACAACAAGTCATCGTCGAGGAGAAGAAATTGATGGACGCCAACTTTATTAAAAAGCCTCCCAGTACCCCATTTGGTTGGCTAATATTGTACCTATTAAAAAGAAAATGGATAGATCTGTTTTTGTGTTGAATTCATAGATTTGAATAAGGCATGTCCAAAAGACGAGTTTCCACTACCTATACAAGAGATGATGGTGGATATCGCTTCAACACATGAAATTTTCTCCTTCATGGACGGATCGTCGGGATATAACCAAATCAAGATGGCTCCCAAGGATGCAGCACTTACAACCTTCAGAACACCGATTAGAATTTTCTGCTACACAGTGTGCCGTTCGGCCTAAATGACGCAAGAGCAACATATCAACGTGCAATGACGAAGATTTTTAATGACCTCATTCACAACCAAGTAGAATGATACGTGGATGATTTGGACATCAAAAGTAAACGAAAAATAGACCATTTATATGATTTGAGGATTGTGTTCGAACGGTTACGACGATATGACCTTAAAATGAATCCCTTAAGGTGTGCCTTTGGTGTTACCTCCATGAAATTTCTTGGATTCGTTGTCCATCATCAGGGAATCAAGATCGACCTGGATAAAATTAAAGCTATCTTGGAAATGCCTCCTCCTAAAATCTTAAAACAACTATGTTCCTTCCAGGGGAAGTTGGCATATCTGAGACACTTTATTTCTAATCTCTCAGCTAGGTGTCAGTCTTTCTCGGCAATAATTAAAAAGGATGCCAAATTTATTTGGGAAGAAAAATGCCAGCGGGCCTTTGAGGACGTAAAACAATATCTAATGACACCTCCTGTCTTGGCTGTCCCTATCCTAGGGAAGCCGTTGATACTTTATACCGCGACTTTAGATGAATCTCTTGAAGCACTCTTAGCCCAAGATGAGGGTAAAGAAAATGCACTCTACTACTTGAGTTTTCGCCTAATACCGTCGGAGATAAGGTATCCACCTATTGAGAAGCATTATCTGACATTAATTTTTGACGCTCAAAAGCTTAGATATTACATGCTTTCTCATAAGATTACCCTAATCTCAAAAGTTAATCCATTGCAATATCTGATAAGCCGACCAACACTCTCCGGACGTTTAGCAAGATGGTCAATGATCTTACTGAAATTTGATATAACTTTTGTTCCCCTCCATGCTATCAAGGGACATATACTAGTAGACTTTCTCGCTGCACACCCGCTGGCAGCTGGGTCCTCTCTCAACGACGAGTTAACAGACGAGCAAATACTACAAATGAAATTCTCGAGTGCGCAACACTGGGAGATGCCATTCGATGGTGCTTCATTAGCCAACAAAGACAAAGGATCAGGTACAATTATACCAGGCAAAGCAGGGATTGGTTTGATCTTTATCACACCAGATGGGTATGTTTAGGTTCTCATACCACTTGAGAGAGCCGTGCACCAACAATGAAGCAGAATATGAAGCTTTAATTACCGGGTTGGAAATGACAATCTCAATGGATATAACAAACATTGCTATCTATAGCAACTCCCAACTCGTCATCCAACAAGTCGGCGGAAAATACAAAATTTTGAAATAAAGATTAGCAGAATACCATCAATACACGATGAAGCTCCTGGAGCAGATTCCTGATGTAACTTTCTACCGGATTCTTAGGGGAGATAATGCCCATGCCGACGCTTTAGCAAAACTCGCTAAGGAAATGGTGTGTCCCCCAGAGGATTTCATTGAAGTCATAGTGCAAGGAAGATGAGTCTTGTCTCAGATCTACTTCGAAACTCTACACAAGCTTGGAAAAGAAGAAACAATAAATACAGTTGCAGACATCAACGAAGATTGACGTAAGCCATTAATAGAATATTTGCATACTGTAAAGCCGCCAGAAGACAAGTCTGAGGCTCCCCACATCACAAGAAGGGCTATGTCTTACTCCCTGATGGAAAATGTTCTCTACAGAAGAACATTCAACCAGATGTGGCTTCGGTGTTTGAGCAAAGTTGAAGCACAGAATATTGTCAAAGAGGTATATGCAGGATTGTGTGGCGCTCACCAGTCAGGGCCGAAAATGAAAATGAAGATCAAAAGACTTGGATATTATTGGCCAACAATGATGTCCGATTGCATGGATACAGCCAGAAGATGTCACCAATGTCAAGTGAATGGAGTAGTCTTACACCAGCCTCCGAATGTGCTACACCCAACTATTGCCTCGTGGCCATTCGAGTGTTGGAGCACAAACATAATAGGTTCGATAGACCCTCCATCTTCTAAGAGGACACATGTTTATAATTGTCGCTACAGATTATTTCTCCAAATGGGTAGAGACAGTACCGTTAAGTGAAGTTACGACACAGCACGTCCTTCATTTTTTCAAAAGACAAATTGTCCATCATTTCAGAGTACCGCGAAGAATAAATTCCAACAATGGGACAACTTTCAACAGTACAAAGATCAACAATTTGATCAAAAGACATGGGATATATTGGAGATACTCTACGATTTACTATCCTAGAGCAAATGGTCTGGCCGAGGCTTTCAACAAAATACTGGTACAAATTTTGAAGAAAACAATAGCTGAAAACAGAAGGGATTAGCACAACAAACTATTAGAAGCCTTGTGGGCCTACCTGACAACTTTCAGGACTCCCACTCAGTGTACACCTTATGTGCTCATGTATGGGTCCAAGGCAGTGTTACTGCTAGAAATCCAGACACCATCTCTCAGAGTCACCGTTGCCAACCAACTCAAAATGGAAGAAAGCGTAAAATTCAGACTTGAAGAACTGGAGAGTCTTGAGGGAAAATGACTAGAAGCACAACAACATTTGGAGCTTTACCAGGTAAAGATGGTACATGCCCATGAAAAATTGGTCCATCCAAGGACATTCAAAGTTGATGACCTCGTAATTGTGCTCAAAAAGCCTATTTTTACGCGCCGCAAAATAGGTGGAAAATTCGAGCCAACTTGGGAGGGACCATTTGTCATTGAAAAGGTCTATACAGGAGGAGCCTACCAGTTAGTGACTTCCAGGGCTAAAAAACCCATGTTACCAATAAACAGACGATATCTGAAAACTTATTACGCAACCTGACGTCACTTGCCTCTGCTTGCTCTGAAACTTTAGAAACTTTGATTGTTTTAGGGTTATCTATGTGGCCAAATGTCTATGACCAATTCCAAATTTTGTAATTAACCTTAATATAATGAAAATTTTGAGAAAGAAATTTTAAACTTCAAATTTTCTTCTTTTTCACTTTTAAGTATAATGTTCCACTAAATTAAACAAAACTCATACATAAAATAAACAATTCATTTCACTAAAACAAACTAAAATTTACTTTAATAAATATTTTGTTTTGTTCTTATTCATGACAAGTTTCGACCCACTGCTATTTTTCCTATCGTCTGCAAAAAAATTTTGGGACAGAGGCTGATCTTTGCTTTCCAGGATGGCTGGAGCCTCGCACTAAATAAGGAGATGGCGCCGCAGAGCGGTGCCATAAATTTCAACATGGATTTTAACTAGGTTGACATGGACTACAAAGGTCCTCTCATGGACGTAGTCAGCTGCAAAGAGAAAGAGGGATTGCCTTCACTACTGAGAGTGACCGCTAAAGATAATGTAACACATAAAGGCAAGAACGTGATAACAGAGCAAAATCCGATGGAAGGGCCCAGCCGTCTGCCCTCCATGGTAGCTACACCGGTCAGAGGCCTAGTAGCCACCAATAACGAACGACTGCAAAGTACTTCACTTCTTAGGATGCAGCGCAGGCACACCGGCCGCAAGAAGCAGCGAACTTTTCTACGATAAAAATGTAGACGTTAAAGAGAGACGAACAACTCGCTCACCCCTATTCCTAAGGGGCACATTTATGATCCAAACCTGAAAGAAACTTCCGCTAGCCTACCTACCATGTATGAAGAACCAGGATTTGTGATAGAGTCAGATACACTCTTAGTTTCAGATGTTTTATGCAAGGGTTGCTCGATGTGCAACGTTGAAATATCGGTCGGAACATCAGACACGAGCGCGTTTGTAGAATGCCCATATTGTAATGTTCTACATTTACAACACTTTAGTACATTGGAAGAGTATACTTCAAGCACCAATGAGTCTTAGACTTCAGATTTTATGATAGATGAACCATATGTCCCATTGGGGACAAATCAGTATGTACCATGGAGCCCAGGGTCGTACATCCCGCTAGATGTCGAGTCCATGTTCCAGATCAACCAGAGTCAGTTTGGGTTCCTGCCAATGCTCGAAGGAAAGAAAGCCTGTGACAGCTGACAACCCCTGGTATGATAGAATACTACAAGATAAGTAAAGTAAATAAAAGAGAATTTGAATTTTATGAAGAAGTTCAAGAAAAATTTGTCAACATACTGGAAGGCATGGAGCTGTATAACAGGTCTTCTCCAAGCGTGACAAAAGAAGCATTCTGGACTGCATCTTTGATTTGAGAGATAGAGGTTGAGCAGGCCTTCTCATGGAAAGAACATATTCTGAGTCAAAGAAATGGATGAGAGGAAAAGGAAGAATCACCATCCAGTGCGGCTGTTGTTACAACTTCACAAATGACAGACAGGGGAATCCGCCTGGGATCCTCAGACACGATCAAGTAGATCTGCTATCACCAATGATAAAGTGGATGATCAAAAGAATTGTAAAATGGAATATTCTACCTGCTACCTGCATTCCCAATAGTTGTATTATCAATATCTACGAAGAGGGTGATTGCATTCCTCCATACATTGATCATCATGATTTTGTGAGACCCTTCTGCACGGTCTCATTTATGAGTAAGAGCAATATTTTATTTGGGAAAGAAATTGATATCGTCAGCCTTGGAGAGTTCAGAGGCTCTGTGGAGATTCCTCTACTACTCGGTTCAGTACTCGTTCATAAAGGCAATGGTGCAGACGTTGCCAAACATTGCATTCTAGGGGTACGACACCGTAGGGTGTCTGTAACTTTCCGCAGGATGGATGACAACAAAATTCCATATGGATTCCAGCCGGACCCTGAACTGGAAGAGTTACCACTGTACAAGCTATGAGAGGGTTGTACCTCTAAGTACATGTGAAGGGAACTCTTATCCTGGAGCATGACATAGAAGGTCTGCTTGATCAAGAGCTCATCATACCTAGTACAGAAGGTCAGAGGGTTCCCTTTTTTTAGCAACATGATCTGTATTTGATATATTAAGCCTACAATGTATTCATAGCATGAGATGTTCTGAATGTATTTTGACATGGACTATATATTGTACCTTTTTGAGGCGTTAGCCTATGTTTGATCTGTAACATCTTTATTGAAGCAGATTAATGAAAATTTCTCTAAAAAATGTGCCTTCTTGTCAGTTTCCTTTTTGTGTGATGGATGAAAGCCACGAACCACACGTTGGTTCAGAATTTCAATATACAAAGAACGAAACAACAAATCTTTAACAATAAATAAAATTTAACTAAAAATAATCACCAACGCATAAACAACAAAACAAATTTCTTTTAAAAAAATTTAACCAATTAAAATTAAAACTTTAAAGACATTTTGAAAAATTAAATGTGATAAAAATCTGTTGAGTTGATTCTCTCATTTCTAGAGTTTCTTACTCTTTGTGCGCGTAGTACAACCATCTTTATCTACATTAACTCTCTTCACATCCCCGTGAAATTTTGCATTCTGCACAAAACCCCATAAAGCTCTACAAATCTTCTTCAACAAAATCAACCTTTCCACATGACACACTTCTACAAATTTTATACCACAAGCTCTTTGTAAAATTCAAATCTCATTTTTGGATCAGTACCTAAATTTTGATTCTCATCTTTCGAGGTCGATACCTAAATTTCAATTCTCTTCTCAAAATTGATACCTAAATTTCAATTCTCCTTTTGAATCAGTACCTAAATTCTGATTTTCAACTCTCTTCTCAAAATTGATACCTAAATTTCAATTCTCCTTTTGAATCAGTACCTAAATTCTGATTCTCATCTTTTGAGGTCGATACCTAAATTTCGACTCTCTTCTCCGAATTGATACCTAAATTTCAATTCTCATTTTTGGATCAGTACCTAAATTCTGATTCTCATATTTCAAGGTCAATACCTAAATTTTGACTCTCTTCTCGGAATTGATACCTAAATTTTAGTTTTTCTTTTGAATCAGTACATAAATTCTGATTCTCATCTTTTGAGGTCGATATCTAAATTTTGTCTCTTTCCTTGAGATTGATACCTAAATTTCAAATCTCATTTTCGAGTCAGTACCTAAATTCTGATTCTCATCTTTCGACGTCGATACCTAAATTTTGATTCTCTCCCTGAGATTGATACCTAAATTTCAAATCTCATTTTTGAATCAGTACCTAAATTCTAATTCTCATCTTTTGAGTTCGATACCTAAATTTTGATTCTCTCCCCGAGATTGATACCTAAATTTCAAATCTCATTTTCAAGTCAGTACTTAAATTCTGATTCTCATCTTTCGAGGTCGATACCTAAATTTTAATTCTCTCCCTGAGATTGATACCTAAATTTCAAATCTCATTTTTGAATCAGTACCTAAATTTTGATTCTCATATTTTGAGGTCGATACCTAAATTTTGACTCTCTCCTTGAAATTGATACCTAAATTTCAAATTGCATCTTCGAGTCAGTACCTAAATTCTGATTCTCGTCTTCCAAGGTTGATACCAAAATTTTGACTCTCTCCCTGAGATTGATACCTAAATTTCAAATATCATTTTTGGATCAGTACATAAATTTTGATTCTCATCTTTTGAGGTCGGTACCTAAATTCCGACTCTTCCTTTCTTTTCGAAATTGATACTTAAATTTCAATTCCCACCTTGGGGTCAACACTTACGTATTGATTCCCATCCTCTAGAAATTTCTAAAATTTCATAACTCAAAATCCACTCTCTAATACCTAGCAAGTGTCCCTACTTCTTGACTTGATCAAATATGCACCAGCTAATTTCCCCAGCAGAAACAAATCACACACACAATTCTACACATACTTCCAGGTCTGTTGACTTAGGAGTTTGTATTGGTTTTTGTTGATCTCGTCGGTCAACGCCAATACGTGCGGTGTGCTTGCCCAGCACACCACACCTATTGGGGGTCTATTTGTTGACCTCATTTTTTGTTGAGATTCAGTTTTTCCTCTTTAGTAGCCTAAGGTCTAGCCATAGGACTTTCTTATTGACTATTCTTAGAAAGACAAGGAACCCTCACCATTAGAAATTTCAAACCCTTCTCTACTCAACTTGAAGTTCCACATATTGGTCATAATCTCTAGCACTTAGTAGGTGGGGTCACTGTGGGGGAAACTCAAGATGAATCACCCTTAGGACTGCTAGACCTTAGGATTGACCTTGAGTGTTAGTCTAGGGCTAAGGCACTCACTTGCAATCACTTGTACTCACAATCACTCATTACCCTAAACCTAAAACTTCTAGGCTTTGGTCCCTTGATACTTTTGGGAGACTCCTGTAGGTGGTTCCCCTAAACCCATTAGCCCTAGGTTAGGGTTTAGCTAGGACCACTACATAGAGTACCCATAATGTGGTTTCCATTAATCCATGGCTTATTTATGGGGTTAGCAATCCAACTCTATCAAGATACCCAACCTACTCTATTGCCCCTAAATTCCTCCAAATTACCTAGATACACCTTGAAAACACCCAAACTACCCAAAATCCCAAAATTGGCCAAATTACTAAAATACCCCTCTTTGGCTCAAAATTCCAAAAAATTCCAAAAAATCCCAAAAATTCCCAAAACCTCCCAAATATTCCAAATTTCATTTTCCTCAACTATCACATGACCTAATTTGGCCAATTTGACCATCTTTGATCAAAAACCCCAAATTTGCCTTTAAAGGCCCAAATTTCCCCAAATTCAAATTAAATGTCCATCAATTTGATCTCAATTGACCGCAATTTCAATCCTAAACTCAAATTCACTTTTGATATGGACAAAATAGACCAAATACAAGCTTAATTTGCCCATGATTTGAGCCTAATTTTGGTATAGGTCAAACTCCCAATTTTGGTCACATGACCTAATCTCACCAAATTGAACCAATAGCCTAACTAATTCGCCCCAATTAATGTTGAAAAATATTTATAACAATCCTAACCACACTAAAACAACCAAATTAACCTATGTCTAGCCCAAGATAGACCTAAGCCTAGCCCAACATAACCAAATTGATTAAAATTTAAATTGAGCTCAAAACCACTTCCATCCTTCCCCAAAGTTGTTACTTATGATCATATACACCAAATAAAACATTTATTTGGGTCAATTGACATGTCTAGCCTAGACCAAACCCAAGATTTGGTCATTTGCACCAGCTTGGACCCATGCACTAAATGTGACCTAACCACACTAAAGCAACCAAATTAACTTTATCTCAGCCATTAGTTGACCCCTAAGGCTGAGCCAAAACACATCTAAACCAAGCTAGATGAGCCATGGACCAAAAGTCCCCCAAATTGAGGGATCTCATTCCCAATAATACACATGCTTAAGATATCCTTGCCAAATCAAAACACATTTGCATGAAATTGTTGTGATAGATTCCTCTGGATGCCATTAGCACCTAGCCACCTCCCCCCACCATGGCCGGCCGGCCTAGTCACTGGAAAAGCTCAAAACCGAGAGCCACCCCCATGGGACTTCACCCAAATCAAACCTAGAGGCCAGTTCAACCGAATTGAATTGTAGAGCTCCTATACCCTCCACCTAAGCACCACATTACACCTCCTAATTGGCCATAACAGCCACCATAAACCCATTTTTATAAAAGGCCAACTCCATGGATGTTAAACTAGGTGATGAAAATTTCTTAGAGAGAGCCTCCCAAACTTCTCACAGAGCCTCCCTAAGATCCCCTCAGTGCAATCCAACCCTTCTCCTCCACTGAATTTCATTGTGGAAGCTTAATTTTGAGCTCAAACCTCTGCCCAAAACCAGGACAGAACTCATTACACCTCCCTAGTTTACCAAACTTCAATGACTTGTGCCCACACCTTTACAACCAAGAAAGAAGCCAATGCCCCATCAAATCCCCCTCTCACAGGGCCTCTAACATAGCTCTTGACCAACACCTGAGATCGGGTTTGATCGAAATCATACCTAGGCCTTGCACCAAGGCAAGAGGCTTAATCCCTAGCCTCCTTGGACCCCAACAAACGTGCCAAGACCCTTTGATTGAAGCTTCACTTCTCATAGCAAAGGTATAAAACTTATCCCCCTCTTGAGTTTATTTTGATTCTCCATTTGGTTAAGCTTAATTTAATTGCATGATTACCGTATGGATGTGTTCGTCTCACTTAGACGAGTCCACAGGATCAAACCAGAAGTGATTTGGTTGAGTATAGGTTGAGATCTTAGGGTTTTAGTGTGGATGGTCACGAGATCACTCTATCAAGGACGATGACGGGGAGCCGTTTGATCAAGCGTGTATCCAATGAACGACCAAGATGAAGCCGGACAGCGCTTCTTTACACAAGCAATGAGATGTGTGGCTGCTGGCATGGATGGCGGCATCAAATGGGAGCGCGCCGCATGGAGCTTCGGAGCCGCTGTAGGTTGACGAGACGCCGCGTGGATAATTAGAAAAAAGGGCTTTTTCTATTTATTTAAACTCCCTTAACTTCAAAAATCCATAACTTTGTGTAGAAACATCACAAAAATAAAATAAAAATACCCTCTTGCTCAGTGAATATAGCAGAATAATGTGAAAATAATTTTAAGTCCATGTGATGAATATTTTATTTTTAATTAATTAAATACTAGTTTGAATCTTATGATTCTCCATGCATGTAGACTTATCACCATAGCTTAAATTTTTAGCATGTTTTAGCCTCTGTCAAGAAAAACATTCTCTGATTTTTCCAAAATCAGAGAAGGTACCTAGACAAAGAATTACATTTTTCAAGTTTATGTACATTATTTTCTTAATATAATCTTGAAAATTAGCATGTTGATTAGAAAATTCCAAGAAAATTTTGGAAAGTTTATGATGACCAGCAGACCTTTTGGAAATAATTTTATGGGTCAAGTCATTTAAAATGCACCTAATTTTCACAAACACTAAATCAATAAGATAATTAATTTTGGAAGATATAAACGTTTGAATGACTTGATTTTTAATATCCACTATTATTTATGATCCAGAGAACTCACCATAAAAATTTCAAAATATTTTGAGTTCATTTGAGAACTTAAGTTGATTTTTAAAGTTAAACATCATTTTTGGCATTTAAATGATTTTAAAAAATCAAAATATAACTAAAAATTTATAAAAACTTATTTTTTGAGTTCTCTGTGATTAGGGGCATTTTATAAAAATAAAATGATATTTAAAATAAAAACATCATTTTTAGCCTATTTTTAAATATTTAAAATAATTAAAAATACATAAAAATCACAAAAATAATAAAACTCATGGAAATGTTCTAAATTGCTTCCTAATCACTTAATAATTAGAATATTATCCCTGTTTTATAAATAGAGATATTGAATTTTAAAGCTTAAAAATGATTTTTTAAGGCTAAAAATGGGTTTTCATTAAGAATAATTCCAATAAATCAAATAAAATTCAAAAAAAATTTCAACACAGACTAACTAAATACACTAGACAACACGTTTAACAAAATTACTTCCACAAACACAAAATATAACTACTCACAATAACCTAAATACATCACCACAATGTCTAACAAAACACAACATAAACATCAGTAGCAGTTTAAAAAAGTACAACATAAAATACGTTAATAGTGCAATATAACTATACCACATAAAGTTCACAATAAAAAATATAAACTACTCAATTTAATCCTCCTCCTCCTCATCATCATCACTATCATTGTTGTCCTAAAAGGCAATAAGCTCTTATGATGCATATTGTGGATATGATGGAAAAACTACACTTTGGTCACCCCTGATAAGGTTTTCCAAAGATGAGTGAAATTTTTCATCACAATCACTATATATTCTAATATAACCATTCATATGATCTATAAAATTCTCCAAATTTAATACCTTGTTCGTAGTATTCTTGATCTAGATGCCTGGCCTGGTGTAGTGGATGCATGTGAGGTAGAAGCATAAGAAGTAGAGGCACCCGAATTTCTAGAAAATCCTCCTCTCCAGCCAAATATAGAATGTTGCGAATAAGATTTCACATTAACACTCTTGATAGGCTTTAGAGGCTGTAGTATCTCCTCCCAAATATCAAATCTAACAACTGCTTGCTCACATAAAGAAAAGATCAAGGATGCGAATCCCAAACTTGCAGTAGTGGCAGCAGTAGCAGAACTGATGATAGTTTGGTAGATTAGAGATCTAATGTCAATCAACTTGAACTGTTGAATGAAATATTTTAAGGTAACTCTATCTCTGGTAACATCCCTGAGGTGGTTGGTTGGTAGTAGATGAGCAAAAATAAAGTAGTGCCACGCTTTTGATGTGGCATCTAACTTTGATGCGAGGAAGTTGACTCTTTTTTCATTTGTTATCTTCCACAGTTCTCTTCTCGCGGTCAATGATGATATGATCTCGTCCAACTCCTCCTCAGTCAAACCACAATTTGACTAAAAAACACAACATACTAGGGGCAGCTGGAAAAACATATTTATTACCACAAGGGGAAAGATACTAATTTTCCTTGAACCATGAACTACTCTTCTTCAGCTTCAGAGAGATTAGCATAAAACTCCCAAACAATAGAAATGGCTGTCATAACAGAAAAATAGCAAAATTATTCCTATTATCGGTGAACAATCAAATCTTTAACTGCTCCACCCAAACTTTTAAAACTTCTCTTAGGAATCAATTTTCTCGACTGCAGTGCGTCGTTATACTTGTCTTGAGCTTTCAAGCTAACAAACTTTCTTGAATTGAAATGGGACTTCCCGTTAATCCTCTTCATTTTTGGGGCCATTTCTAAACATCATATAAAGTTCACAAAAAAAATCCTAAATTGAAGACAAAATCACTAAACTCAACTTCTAAAAGCTTAAACTATCAGTTCTATGTATTTTCCATAGGTTTTTTCCAAATTTTCACCATGATTTTCTGCAAATCCCCATTGTGCTCAAAATAAATTGTGAAAATTAAAAAAGAAATAACATAGAAGTGAAGCTCTTAATTAGAAAAGATCAAATCTAGCAAATTTTGCTTAAATCCACCAATAAATCTTCACTATAGAAGAAGCCCTAACTACTCACTCGCAAAATCTAAAGAAGAAGACGACGTTGATGGGTAAAAATGGCATTTTCACCTTTAATGGTTCATGAATCAGTTTAAGTGAAATGACACTTAAGAGCGACTGGTTCGGCGCTTAGGCACCTTCTACTCGGGTAGTCTAGAGCTTAAACTCGGGATCTTGACACTTACACGCTAGTGCACTAATTTTGATATTTTTTATTTCAAGTGAAATTATCGGTGCTATTTCGGGGTTTGTTTGTGGGGAGTTGCCAGTAAGAAGCTGTCGATCACTGGAATCAAAATCCCATCGCCCACTTCGAAAGGACATTGAAGTATGAAATCAAACTGACCCCATATTTTTCATAGTTTAGAGTGAAAGAGCACTATACCTCAAATCTTGTATCTATCCCAAAAGATAAACACGAGATTTGAGGATGAGGCTCGATAAAATAAATTAAAGAAAGTATGACATCCGTTTGGTCTGTTAAACCTTTGTATTTGCCGACAAGTTCCTCTATTTAATATAAAGGATTAAATAAGATTTATATTAAGTTGGTTTCAGACATGCTTCCTATAAGGGCAAACCCCTATAGTTAATTACATCTTAAATGACCAAAGTCATCTAAGAAGACTCTCGATAAAAATCTAGAAATATTATCTTCAAGGAATTTCAAAGGGTAAGACTCTTCAACAAAATCGGACGTAGAGGTGAAAAATATTATCTTCAAGGGGTTTCAAAGGGTAGGACTCTTCAATGAGATCGAGCGTAGAGGTGTGAAAGGGGATTGGTTCAAATCTGGAATATTTTATTATAGAATCCAAAAGAGGAAGAACTAGAGAATATCATGGATCTAGAGGAGAACCTCGGTGACTTCCCAAGCTATCCTAATGTTTGGCTTTAGTTTTGAGGAGAAAAATTTAAGTATTTCATCCTGCCAATTTTATTAGTTAGGGCTTACATTCGTGTGAAACGATCACGCAAATAGCCTGGAAGATGTGAGGATTTAGGTCGTGACAAACAACAACCTCAAAATCATAAGACAAGTTAGGGCATATATTGTATAGCAGGGCTATGCAAAGGCCTAAAGATAAGGTGAGGATTTACGTTGTATAAGCAAGCAACCTCGAAGTCCTATGGCTTTATTGTTTAAGTCTAAGGAAGGAAGATTGGTTGCTGGGGAAGACAAGTTTTGTTGTTGACGATGGCCGTGCTGCCCACTATGCTAGCTCCAAACTCCGTTGCATAAGAAAGCAACCTCAAAGTCCTATGGCTTTGTTGTTTAAGTCTAAGGAAGGAAGATTGGTTTAGCTGCAAACAACCTCGAAGTCCTATGGCTTTATTGTTTAAGTCTAAGGAAGGAAGATTGGTTTAGCTGGGGGACCTTGAAGTCCTATGGCTTTGTTGTTTAAGTCTAAGGAAGGAAGATTGGTTTAGCTGGGGAGACTATGTTTTGCTGTTGAAGAACCGTGTTGCCCACCATTCTAGCTCCTTGCCGTGACAAGTTTGAGTTTTCTAGTGTGTCAAGTTATAATGTCAAATCAGGTGGAGTTATGGTTAAAGTTATTTAAATTTTATGACGGTATGTTAAAGTTGATTACAGCGACACCGGTTAGGATCCTACGGTTCCCTTATTCCGGCACCACTATTTTCTATTGGATTCACTTAG